>JAOSBO010016336.1:0-12520 GCA_027563915.1 Erythroxylum rotundifolium
ATCTAACTACAAGGCATAAATCCTAACTCAGGAGTTTATAACAATGTAATCAAATATGACAATGTAAAACAACTCCCCTTTGAAGCCCATCGAACTCAAGTCATCACTACATCTTCAAGAGGAAATGGTGTTTAGTCAAGCATCATTCTGGGAGCACTCACTACTATAAACACAATGAAAGCACCCATGGTAGCAACAACCAGATGAAAGCGAAGATGAGAAGTAAAGAAAATCAATGGTAGATGAAGGTCAAGAGTGAGATAAGAAATGTTGTGTTGGTTCTCCCGAATGTGTTTTTATCTAGTCTCCTCCTCCCAAATAACCTAATTTGGCATGTTTTTAAATGTAGGGTCGCGGGTCGGGTCGAAACAGTAAGAGATTTTTCCCAAATATAGTTAGGTTTTTGACGTTTCACCGTGGCGACAGGCAGGCTCGCCGCAGCATTGCTTCTTTCCTAGATCCTTCGCTGTGGTGAGAAAATTAATCTTCGCCGCGGTGAACTTTTCCTAAAAGCTTCGCTTGATCTCGCCGCGGCGACAGATGGGCTTGCCACACCGAATTTTTCCCGAAGGCTATCTCCTATTGACTTCAATTCAGCATGTTAACTCCCTTCTCCTTAAGCATCCTACAATCAAAAATAGCAATTTGTAGTATCAATTGTTCTTAGAAAACTTAAAAGATGCAATTAATACCAATTGAGACAATTTTTACTATCAAATTGCATAAAATAAAAGCGCTCACTAGAGAATTAATTTAAGCATAAAATCAAGAATTAGGAGTCGAAAAGCATAGTAAAGGCCATAAAAGTGTTGCCAATTTAGATAATAAACTTTGGCTCAATCAACCAATCAACTGCTACAAAATATGAAGACTTTGATAAAGGAAGAGAGGAATTTAAACACCAATCAATTCAATGCACTAGCCACGCTCATCCAGCAGGATTCCTCTAAAACAACTGCTAGGTTCAATGCTTTAGAGAAGAGAATGGAGCAATGGGAGACAAGGGTAGAAAATATAAACTCTTATGTGACCCAATTGTCCTACAATTTGAGCGAGAACCAAGCAAGAAGCAACGGAACAATTCCTTCTAACACTGTGATGAATCCAAAAAGTCTGAATGCAATTGCCTTGCGAAGTGGGAAACAAGTGCAGTTTAATGATCAAGAAGAAGAAGCATGTGATAAGGAGATTGAGAGTGAAGAAATGCTTCTACCACAAGAGAAAATCAAGAAGTCTGAAAGTTTCAAGGAAGAGTCCTTATTGAACGAAAGGAAGTCTGCGTCAAAGAATAAGGGAGCTACTTCAGAGAGTTCCAAGGACAAAGCTGACCATAAGGAATCAAGCAAGCATGAAACCAAAGGTAAGGAGGTAAACCTTCAAGACCTTCCTTTTCCAAATTCATATTTAATGAGCAACCGTATGATTGAAAGAAATCATGAAAAGGATATGATTGATTTGTTTAGAAAAGTTGAAGTCAATGTTCCCTTGCTTGATTTAGTGAAAAGAGTTCGAACTATGCCAAATATCTTAAGGACTTGTGCACCAACAAGAGGAAGTTGAGGCCTAATGAGAGAGTCCAAGTTCAAATGTGTCAACCCTATTTTAACCCCAAATACTTGTCAAGCGTCAAGACCATGGATCTTTTACCATTCCATGCACAATAGGGAAAGTTACCATAGGAAAAGCCTTGTTAGATCTGGGGGCAGCAATTAATGGGATGCCTAAGTCTGTCTATCAATCATTAGGAGTTAAGAGTTTAAAGCCTACATCTGTTATGTTACAATTGGCTGATAGATCATTTAGGTATCCAGTAGGAATCATCGAAGACATTTTGGTCAAGGTAAAAGGTTTGATTTTTCCAACTGATTTTTATGTGCTTGATATGTCTTTTGAAGTGGTGCAGGACACTTCCTTAATTCTAGGGCAACCATTCTTAAGGACTGCTAGCACCATGATCAGCAAGAAGGAAGGTAAGAATACCATGGAGGTGGGTGATCAACAGGTTAGCTTTAATATGTATGAAGCTATGAAACACCCCCATGAGGACTATTCACTTTTAGGAGTGAACACGTTGGATGTTATGGTTGATGATGCATGCATTGAATTTGAACGGGTGATGAACCCATTGATTGATGATTCCTTGGAGGAAGTGTTTTCTGCTGGTGTTTCAGGTGGACTATGAAGTGAGGACAATAACACGGAATTGGTAAGTGGCCGAGTCACCTCGCCATAGAATTGTTATGAACAAAACGTCCCACAGGAGCTGAAGGACCCACCTTAAACATCGGGTTGTTTCTCTTCTTTCACTTACAATATACTTCTGCATGTTGATTGAAAATGAGATGACATTGTTATGTATGAGTATGTTGGCTAAGTGTGGGGGAGGAACTTAATCAGTAGGATTAGGTTTAGTTTTTAGTAGGATTTAGGTCTAGTTGTTTTGTTTCAATAATTCATCCTACCTTTTGAATTCTACATTTTAGAGAATGCATATCACATCTTTCATGATCAAGGAAATTGGTGTAGATGGTGGGTTGAATGCTGTGTTGAGGTGGTTAAGGACTTGTAACTGAGATGAGTATCCCTTAGAATTTTTCATATCTTTTCTCCTTTTATGCTTTGAGAAATCTATGCCACGGCGTGAATTGATTATTTGGCCACGGCGAGCCTGTCAGTCACCGTAGCATAATGCCTCTCAAGCACCTTCGCCATGGCGTGAATAACTTTTTCGCTGTGGTGAACAGTGGTATGCAGCCCATTAGTGGGATACTTAAATCCTTTTGTACAGTCCAAATTTTTGCAACCCATTAATATATAAATTTCTTTTTTCTCTTTCCACTTTATTCTTATGGCATTTTCCAATTCTATCACTTGTTCTTTTTCATTGAAGACAATGTGTTATTTAAGTGTGGGGGAGCTTTTCTCATCTTATATCTCTTGTTTATGCTCCATTTGGGCCATTTATATGTTTGTGTTTGATAATTATGCATACATTTAAACTTGGTAACTGTGAAATTGAGTTTCTGTTATTTTTCGCCGCAGCGTACTGTGTCTTCGCCGTGGCCAAAAACTCATTTCTCTTCGTAGTGAGCTTGCTTGTAGCCGCAACAGTGATTGCTTGATACGTTCGCCATGGTAAGCTCATTTTTCGTCACGGCATCACACTGTTGCAGGACCAATTTATTTTAAGAAATTTGCCTCAATTTAAAATTCTCCCTCATTCGACTCTTGGCAATTTTGTTTATCAAAGAATTTGTAAGTTGCAAAGTGATTCTTGAGTTTTTGAAATATTTACCATTCTTTAAATGATAGTCAGATTTGACAAATTTTATTTTCGATGTTTTCAACACAAAGTAAATGAAGGCATACTGATAAAGTAGCACTTTATGTTTTTAAGACTTGAGATTGTTCATGGAAATATTACCCATGTTTGAAGGATATTTGGGCCCAAAATTTTCAATTCTTGTCTGCATCTGCTTATTTCATATCTCTCTAGAACTTGTTTCAATTCTTAATCAAATCTTTGTGAACTAGAATTTTGTTAACATGATAGACGCATTCTTTCAAAATCCTTTGACCCAAACACAATCCCATAAACACCTATCAATAAATTATGCTTATTTATGAGAACAAAATTAGTTAGCATATCAATACCATTAAAATATGTATGAATTTTCTTCAATATTAATTTTTATTCCTCTATCACGAAGCTCAACTAATGATATCTGACATCTATGTGCTTTGTAAGAGAACAATATATAGTATTCTTACTTAATCTAGTAGTACTTTGACTATCACAAAATGCTCCATAATCTTCTTACTTCATATTCAACTATTAAAGTAACCATTTTAGCTTCAGTTAGATCATCTCCTTACAAGATTCCATTGCAGCTACATATTCTGCTTTAGTTGTAGATAAATCCACATAAATTTGTAGCTTATATATCCATAAGATGGCTCCCCCTGCAAATTTGAATAGATATTCAAGTGGATTTTCTTCCACTAATCTCTAGTCATTTTTGCATCTATAAAAATTTCTAGATTTTTCTCACTCTTACCAAAGAAAAACTTCACTTCGATATGTCTCTCAAGTCTCTTAAAATCCATTTCACTGCTTTCCAGTGAACCTTCCCTAGATTTGACAAGAATCTACTCACCATCCCAATAGCTTGAGCAAGATTTGGCTTTTTACACACCATTGCATACATTAAAGACCATACTGCTGACGAGAATGGAATAGAGGACATATCATATTTCTCTTTTTCTATTGAGGGACCATAAATGCTTACGTAGCTTGAACTGTGATGCCAGTGGCATGCTAACTGGCTTGATATGCTATATATTGAACATTTATAGCACTTGTTAAATATATCTATTCTAAGACAAGCATAATTTCTTGTTCTTCCTATCCTAAGTTTTCTCTATGTTCAAAATCTACTTTAGAGGTCCAAATCTTTCAACTCAAAAGATTTGGAAAAGTGTTCCTTCAAATTTGGGATTCTACCAATGTCATTTGACCCACAATCAATATATCATTAATATAAAGAAGAAGAATGATGAAGTTCTCACCAAAGAACTTCTTAAAATACACGCAAGCATCAATATATGTTTGTTTGAAACTAGATATGTCATAAAGAAATCAAACTTTTGATACCATTTCCTTAGAGCTTATTTTAAGTCGTAAAGAATTTTCTTTAACTTGTAGACCAGATTTTCCTTTCCTTTAGCTTTGAAACCTTCTAGCTGCTTTATGTATATCTGCTCTTCTAAATCTCCATTCAAGAAGGTTATTTTAACATCCAGTTGTTTGAGTTCAAGATCTAAATAGGTAGTTAGACCTAAAACAGTTGGGGTTAAGGTTATCTTGACTACAGGTAAAAAGATTTCATTAAGTCAATACCCTTCTTTTGACTGAATTCTTTCACTAATAGCGTTGCCTTGGGCTTTACCAGTTTGTTACCATCTATGTTCTTCAATGCCTTTTTGCCTTTTGGAAGTTTTTCAAACTCGTACGTATTATTCTTCATCAAAGAATCCATCTCTTCCTTTATACATATAAGACAAAGAACTTTGTCTTCACAAGATGTAATATTCTCAGGCTCCCTTTTAGCAGTAAGTAACAGGTCTTTTCCCCTTGTTGACCTTTGAAGTTATGTTTCATCAGCTGTTAGATCTAATTGCTCCCCTACTCATTATCCTCAATGGATTCATCTCTGGTATTATCTAGATGTGGTTCATGTGGCTCATCGGTATTAGATTGTGTCTAATCATTGTGTAATTAGTTACACATTTCATCTTCTTCACCTATAGATTGCTCAATAGTTGAAGGAATTGGCAAAGAGTTAAATATGCCATCTGATGAGTTGTATCATGATGATTTATCTCCACTTAAAATATCTCACCTTTTTTGTGCTCCTAGAATACCATATCTTGGCTCCTAAACACCTTTTAATTCTTTAAGTCATAAAGTTTTAAGTCGAATTGATCACCACCATAACTGACAAAGATGTAAGGTATTAACTTTAAATTAAGCTTCTTTCTCTAATCCTTGGCTAGGTATTGTAGCCAAAAACTCTTAAATGATGATATATGGGATCCTTGCCAGTCCATGCTCTCTTGAAAATTTCAAAATCTAATTAAATGAAGGGAGCTCAATTGATCAGGTAGATCATTGTTTGGATAACTTCTCCCTATTCCTTTAGGAAGATAGTCATTCTAAGCATCCAATGAAGCTTCTTCACAGTGGTTATATTCATCCTCTCAATAATATGATTATGATATAGAGTCCTTGGTTTGACTATGATATAGAGTCTTTGGTTTGGTTTTCTCATATCTAGTGCCTTGCGATGTATTGTATTCTTCAAACACCTTAGAAGTATACTTCCCTCCATTATTTATTCATAGGCACTTTAGTTTCCTCGCAGCTTTCCTTTCTACCATAACAATAAACTTCTTAAAAAGCTTAAACACTTGACTCTTAGATTCAAAATGTACACCTAAGTCTTCCTCGAAGCATCATCAATGAATGAATTAAATTAAATTTTTTTACCTCTTAGTGACTCCTCCTTAATAGGATCATAAACATCTGAATGCACAGACTCCAATAACTCTATGTTCCTTAAAGATCTTCTCTTGAAAGAGACCTGATGCTACTTTCTAGCTAAGAAATGATTGTAAGGATTAAGTAGTTATGAGTTTTTGACTGGGATAAGAGATTTTTCAGCTAGTAACTTTAATCACTTCTCACTTATGTGTCTCATTCATTAATGCCACATATTTAGTGAAGATTCCTTTTCCACTATGTATACTTCATCACCACCACTCAGCTTTAAATGTATATTGTATAGTGAGCACTATAACTCTCATTGAGCAATCATCATTGTGCGTTTAGATAGTTTCCACTTCATATCTTGGATAGTGTGCTGAGAACCTTCTTGACCTAACATATTAGCTAATAATAGATTTAGCCTTAGATCGGGGATGTGACATACATCTCTCAAGGTTAGTAAACATCTAACGTTAGTCTAAACTTGGATATCACCTATACCTAGTCTAAACTTGGATATCACCTGTATATACTATCTTGACAAAACATTGGTTTTGTATCTTTATACTTTTGAAATCTCCGCTCTTGTAGGTTGAGAACTACTCCATCATTGGAACACAAGTATAAGATGCTTCCTTATCAACAAGCCATTCAAAACCATAATTGCATAAATGGAAGCATTCAAAAGTTATATAAACTAGGGATACCTCATCACTTATGATTGAAGCAGTTATAACTTTACTCTTATAATCACCATCATTCTAATGATCTTGGTTTTTCTTATCTCTATTCCACTTATAGCAAAACCTCTTAATGTGTCCTAGCTTATCGCAATAGTGGCATGTCTTTATGTATCTGTCACCTTTAGACTTTGAACAATTCTTTAACTTACCATGAACTTGGGACCCTTACTCTTATTCCCCTAACTTTCTGTCACAAATGCTTGTACATTGTCAACTCCAATCTCCTTTCTTCTAATTTTTTCATTAAATGTACTCTCTTTTTCAACCTTTAACTTCAAATTCACAGCCCTTTTAGTTAGAGAGGCCTTGTTATGGGAATTCTTCCTTTCATACATATCTTTTAGCTTCTTCTATAACTCAAAAGGATCTATTTATTAAGATATATGGATGAATATGTTGATATTAATCTATTGTTTGATAGTGTCCAAAGGTTTTTAATTCATATTTTATATTTCTCTATCTAAAATCTTTTTAGGTCTTGAATGAACATTATCCTTCACACCACTGTCCACATTAATAGGATCAAAAGAGATCCTTCCAATATATAAGGTCCTTTATCATGGGCCTTCATATTAAGTAATTTGATGATGTCAACATGACCATAGAGCTCTTTCCACCTGTAATATAATGGCTCGAATAGCACTTGGGAGACTAGCGCATAACTCTCTAAAAGATTAACCAAATATTAATGATAAGAAAGAACTATTCAAGTTGTAGAAGTAGAAAAATATGAGAATAAGAAAATAAACAATCAAAGAACGTTAAGATTTAATGTGAAAAACTTTTAGTATAGAGGGAAAAACCATGACAAAAACCAATAAATAACTTCACTAAAATCAATAAGGATTTACAAGACAAGTTGACCTCTCACCTACTAAACAACAAATTATCCTATAAAATTTTAGGATTGAAACCAAAGTTAATATCACAATATATAATCACTGAAGCCAATCCCCAAAACAATCAAATAAGGATAAGAATACAACCCTCTTTGTGTTTTTCCTCACTTTTGGACATTATGGATACATTCTCTATAAAAACCTACATTTTTTCTCTTTTATATCACAAAATAAGGTTTTCTATAACTTACACAACTGTGAAAGTAACTGTGTATCTGTCCATCACTACTTTAGTCACAAACATACATAATTATACAAAGTTACACGATCTCCACACATAGTTGTGTATGTTCATGTTGCATGTACACGACCATGTACAAGACTGTGTATGTTTTCACCTTTTTACACTTTCTCCACACATTAACAAAGACCTACAATATTAATCCACATGGTTTTGTAAGTCAAGAAATGGGTGTATAGCACTTTAGACATCCATGTATCTCCCCACGAGAGATTCTTTTGTGATGTCTTCACTAGTTTGTCATTCCCATGAATTATAAAATAATCAACAATCACCAAAAGTCTCATAATAAGGTTCCACAGACAACATCAACCACTAATCGTGTTTATAATTATGATGAGTTTCATTTTAACAGTATTACTAATCTAAATACTAGGCAGTATTGGATGAATAATAAGGCTAACTTAGGTGTCTAAGCTAGTCTCTACAATTCGTTACCATACCTTACAAAATTTATCTTACAATTTGGAAATCCAACTTTCCCATTACCTCCCTCACAATTACTTTTAAGCACCAAAACCATGCTTTAAACTCTTTCTAAGAAGTTTAAAAAAGAATTGGAAGTCAAAGAAAGCTGTTTGGTAATCATGAATCTGTGTGAAAAATCACAGAGAAGAGAGATAGAAGGATGCTTGACTCTATTTTACCACCAATATCTGCTATAATTTGCTTGATATTTTATACTTTTATAGTATATTTGGTACTTAATTTGCTCCAAGTGTGTTTATAGGTGATAATTTCCTTCATGGACTTAAAGGAGAAAAATTCAGACGAAAAAGAAGCGTAAACAAAAATATCAGTAGTTTAGAAGGAGTGCACGGTAATGCACTTTTCCGATATCTAGAAAACTTCCAATTTTGCACATTCATATGCACTAGTATTATTTTGGGAAGTTCATAAATGATTCCTAAGGTGATTTGGAGCTTAAGGACTAGAAGACGCAAAATTTTTATCAAAAGATTCTTCAAAACGCAAGATTGAATGTCCACGTTGTTAAAATACATGATTGAGAACAATCAGGGAGATTTAGATTTATGATTTCAATGTTTTATATTCTATTTTCTATTTATATGGATATGATTTTGTGTTTGCCTATGTATACCTAAATTATCTATTAGTATCTAGGTCAGACGAACCCTAGTTGAATACTTTGACAAGTTTTGATTCTTTTTTTAATGCAATTGTGGTTGTTTATTATTAAGATCTAATTATCCGTTTTATTTATGGTCTATTAAACTGATTTTTAGACTTTAATTTGATTTCATACTTAGTGATTGAGAAATGCCAAGTTTCCATAGATCTATGATAATTGAAAAGAGTTTATTGCAATCCTAGAGATAAGACGACATAAATCTTCTAGATTAGGGTCAAACTTAATAAAGGGATTCATAATACGGTAACACAATCCTATAAGTTTTAACCTGAGCAATTCAGTATAGGATTAGTTGTCAGTAGACTCAAGTTTGACTACTCGCATACCTTAAGAATCTCCATGATCCAATTAATCAACAATATAATTGCATGAAAAATAATCAATTGGTTAAGGGTATAGGGGGATTCAAAGCCTAAGTACTAATTATCCAATCTTAGTAATTAATTAAGTGTCCCCAATTCTTTGCTTTAAATTGTGTTGTTTGTTTACTTTAATTGTTTAATTTTAGTTTCATTAATTCAACACAATCAATCTATAGGCTAGATAATAGAATAATAGTAATTACTAGTACTTATTGTCCTCTTGGGATCGATTTGTATTTGTCGATACTAGCTACAACTACGTTGTGTACTTGTAGTATTAAATATTGGCTACTCACAAAATAGTTTAACTAGAGAACTTATTTGACGTAGATCCTAAAATATAGGAAATCATTTCTTTTGTTTGTGTATTTAATTTAATTTAATTTCTTTTGCTTTAATTGCTTGTTTTTATTTTACATTATTTAATTTATTTTTGTTAGTTAGGATATGTCTTCAGTTTAGGCTTCCAGGTCAGTTTATGACACGTAGTAACACTGAGAACTTATTTGACGTATATCCTGAGATACAATGAACTATGCAAATGAATCATCGTAGAACAAACCTTAGGGAGCTTGAATTAGATTGTCAAATAGAGGATATGGAAGGTCACACGAACACCAAAGAATCACACAGTATAGCAGACCAACCTAAACAGTGTTCAACAATGCTAGGCCTGACTTAAATGGCACGAAATCTAGCATGCAAGATTGACTGTGCAACCAAAAAAAATTTGAGAAGAAGCTAAGCATCATTTAGATCTTGCAACGGTTAGTCAAATTTAATGACTCTAAAATGAGTACCCTAATGCACACATCTTTAACTTCTTAAAGATCTACGATACCTTTAAAATAAATGGAGCGAATGATGATGCCATCAGATTACATCTATTTCCTTTCTCTATGAGAGGAAAAGGAAAGTAATGGCTTAATTCTATGTCATGCTTGTCACTGACCACCTAGGGATCAAGTGGCTAAATTTTTTTTACTAAAATACTTTCCTCCGGCGAAGACTATGAAGCTAAGGAACAACATCTTATCCTACTCTTAAACAAAAGGAGAATCATTGAATGACACTTGGGAGAGATTTAAGGCAATCCTCCAATGATGCCCACATCATATATTACCTCTGTGGATGCAAATCCAAACATTTTATAATGAGATAAGTCAAAATATGAGTTATTCAATTGAAAACAGTTGGAGGGACCCTGAACAATAAGAAACTTGAAGCTACTTTAGATTTGACAGAGGACATGGCCATGATAATTATCAGCAGTGCTCAACTAGAACACGAATCACAAATAGGCCATCTAGAGTATACGAAGTAAATGCAGTAACAAGACTAGTGAGTCAAGTGGAACTCGTGAGCAAGAAGGCAGACAACATTACTATGGCTCTACAAAGAAGAGCGATGTAGTGTGAATCGTGCAGGATAGATCACTCTAGACAAGATTGTTAATCAAATCATCCTGAACACGCAGGCTATTTAGGGAATGCTCTAAGATCTCAAAATAACCCCTATAGTAACACATACGATCTAGGATAGAATAGCCACCCTAATTTTTATGGGGAAATTAGGGTCAACAAAGGAACAACCCTCCACTTGGATTTCAAACATAAGCTTTACAACCTAGGAAGTTGAGTATAGCAGACATGATATTGGAGTTCATTCAGGACAACCCTCCATTCAAGAACTACCAAAATTAGAATTGAAAACAATCCCTGATCATTCTAAATACACATTTTTTAAGAAGAACTCAAAATTACCAGTGATTATTGTAGCAACTCTAAAGGTGAAGCAAAAGGAAAAGATATTGAATGTGCTAAGGAAGAGTAAAAAGGCAATTGGATGAAATATCTCAGACATTATAGAAATTAATCTTGCCTTTTACATGCATAAAATTCTAATAGAGGAGGAGTTTAAACTAGTGGTGCAACCTTAAACAAGGCTGAATCTAAACATGAAGAATGTAACTAAAGTAAGGGTAATAAAACTCTTAGATGTTGGAGTAATTTACCTCATTTCTAATAGTCCTTGGGTAAGTCCTATGTAGGTTGTACCAAAGAAAGGAGGAATGACAATTGTCCCTAAAGAAAAGAATGAGCTAAGTCCTACAAGAATTGTCACTGGATGAAGAGTGTGCATTTACTATAGGAAGTTGAATGACGCAACCAAAAAAGATCACTTCCCTTTACCTTTCATAGATCAAATGGTGCAATGTTTGAATGGACATATGTACTTCTGCTTCTTACACAGATTTTCAGGCTATCTTCAAATCCCAATTGCTCCAAAAGATCTAGAAAACAATCTTCACCTTTCCCTATGGTACATTTTCCTATAGAAGGATGTCCTTTGGTTATGTAATGAACCTGCTACATTTTAAAAGTTTATGATGGCCTTCTTCAATGATCTAATCAAGGAAATAATGGATGTATTTATGGATGACTTTTCCATCTTTGGAGATTCATTTGATCTATGCCTTCATAATGTAGAAAGAGTTTTAAAAAGATGTGAGAAGACAAATCTGGTGTTAAATTGGAAAAAAAATGACACTTTATGGCATAAAAAGGTATAGTCCTGGGCTATAAATTTTCTCACCAAGGGATTGAAGTAGATAAAGCCAAAATTGAAGTCATAGAAAAGCTGCCACTTCTTTGTTAGTTAAGGCAACAAGAAGTTAGGCTTTTATAGAAGATGTATTAAAGACTTCTCGAAAATTGCTAAACCCTTAACCAAGTTGTTAGAAAAGGATGTACATTTCACATTTATTAAAGGATGTTTAAATGCTTTTAACATTCTAAAATAAAATTTAATCAAAGCCCCAATTATGATTAAATCGGATTGGAATCAACCTTTTGGGTTAATGTATGATGTAAGTGACTTTGTAGTGGGAGTTATACTCAGACAGCATAAGGATAAGTATTTTCAACCAATTTTCTATAATAGTAAGAATTTGACAGAAGCTTAAGAAAATTACATGACGAAAAAAAGGATTTACTTGCAACATCCCATCACCGATGGGAAGGATAAATTGGTCATTTGGGACGGGTTAGGCGTGTGTAAACATATCTCGGCATGA
>JAOSBO010016379.1:0-12518 GCA_027563915.1 Erythroxylum rotundifolium
ATACCGTATCATGTGTGGCTATGCATGTTGATTTGGATATATTGCTTCTGCTGAAATTTTGATTTCTAAAAAGTTTTGAAATCAACTGTTTCTTCCAAATTGATGCATGTTTTATTTTCCGATCCAACAATTTCAATAATCTTTTGGGCCCATCTCAAAAACAAAATGTATTTAATCATAACTGTTATTACAAACATAATTTATTTTTACAATAAATGAAGCTTGCAGAATAAAATATTTAATACTAAATTTATAGAAAATAAATGCAGACGCCAACTGATCTTGACCTCTATCTGTTATCTGAATGTAGTGGTTAGGCCCCAGTTGGTGTAACTGGGTGTCTCCTTTGAGCCTAAAAATATATTGCAAATTGGGTTGAGTTTTATGAACTCAATAAGGTAACCATTATGGATGGTTGACTCAATTTATGCAACACATCACATATATAACATATAATTCACATCTTTTCATTTTGCATAAATTACCACATATCACATTCTCACTTAAGGGTAAGACAATTTTACATTTCAAACAACCAAATATACTTATTAAAATATATATGAAATGCTCATATGACTCTTTTCCAGTTATTACATTTTTGTGATCGAGTGCCTAAACTATCTCATATCCATTATAGATATCGGGCTTATTTATACTGTCCCTTATCCACTGGGGATACAGGGCTCATTGTACATAGTGAGCCTTTGGCTCTTATTCACATTTAGAGCTTTAAGCTCGTTTTCAGTGGCTACTCAGGTCACAACTCTCATTATCTGATCATGAGTTCATGTATGGAAAATATATCTCATAATCAATCAATCTGTCAAGAAGCATTTAGTTCATCACATTCACATACAAGTAGCACTTCAATATCACATTCATGCATCAAGTCTCTGACCTTCATTGTCTGACATCAACATAATCAAATCACATTCAAAACATATTCTAAAGCAAACAATTGATTGTGTGAAACCGCATAGGTTACTCACCTATTACTCCGAAAGATATTGCCTCGAAGTTCCGGCAACGTCTAAATGTTGACATTCCAATTGCTCCTCTATATCAAGCAATATACACATATCACACTTTTGCACAATTACAAGTGTTTGTTAATGTACATTTATGTATATGAAATGTTCATGACAATCCCAAGTATCACTCTATTATTTTCATCATGTAAACATTCATATTTCTAAACTCACATAAGTATCATTTATGCTTATGGTTTATACCTTAATAAAACCATTAAAAGCGAAATTCATAACTCGTTTCGTCAATTCGGATTTTTCCTAAAACATACCTTCAGATCTACTGTACATAATCAATTTGACAATGAAAATGAAGTAATTTGGCAATAATTTCTTCTATAAAAATGTTCCTTATTGTCTTTAGTTTCTAATGACACCAAGAACTTCAATTTGGTTCGTTATTGTATGAGTTATGCTCAAAATACTGTAGACTATGTACATTTGAAATTTAGCTAATGCATGATCATGCTGTCAAGTTATAGAACTCATATCTCTCAATTCCAATATCCAAAAATTACAAACTTTACTCCAATTGAAAGCTAAGGGAATAAGCTATAATTTTTTTGAAGAAAATTTTATCTGATTCTGACTACATAAATACAGTTTATTCGATAACAACAGGACATGATTTCTGTGTCGGGTAATGTTATAGCCTAGGCCAAGACTCAATTTCAATCCAGATTTTGAAATTTTTAGAGGCACAATTAAAATTCAATTTCTCCAAAAAATTTGTATCCCTATGTCTCTAATTTACTCCAAATCAAGAATCATTCAATTTGGATAACTACAGAACAAGTTATGTGTAAAACAGAGAAGCATAATCAGTGAACATGTTACTGCTACATTTTCCAGAACTCATCTTCCAATGTTCCAGATTTTACTCCCAATACAACTTGTATAGAGATCACTTTTACACTTCTTTAATTTTCATTCTTAACTCCATTTCAACTCAATATCATTCACAAACCAATTCATGATCTATATTTGATCATTAACTCAAAACAAAACATGTGCATACATTTACAAAAATCCATTTTTCAGCACTTCTTTCAATCCCATCTTAGGACTCATTCTAACTCTAAATTATCTCTACATCAATTTAAATCATAAATCAACATAAACATAAAAGACATGTACATATCCGAATTTTTTTCTCATTCACGTAAAACACATATAACACCATCTTATGATCATATGCCCTCTAACCATCATTATATATGCTTCAGTCAACAAATCAAGAAGAGTAAAGCTTTTAACTTGTTTATTTCAAGATCTTCAAAAAATCACCTAACCCTAGCTTTCCCATGTATCATATGACCATCAATCCTCATGGAGGAATGGGTTGGGTCTTCTTGTAGGAAGGTGAAGAAGATAAAGAAAATAGAAGTAAATGATGGATGAGAGCAAGATGAAACATTAATGAAGCTTGGTAAAGCGAAAACGTGAAGAAGAAGAAGAAGGAATGAAGAAGATGAAGGTAAGAGAGACTTATGAAGAAAGAGAAGCAATTGACAAGTGACAGACCAAAAAGTTGGTCTTTCAATTAACAAAAACGTGGGTTTAACAAGTGGTATGTCACTTGCCACATGTCACTTTCTTATGGTTTCCAATGGGTCCTCTTTATTACTAGTCCATTTGTCTCCAATTCCTGCTCCAATTGTCTCCCAATTTTCAATGACATGAGTCATTAAATCCCAATATCACTTTTCAATAATTCTACTACCATTTGATATTTATTTGTACTACCATTTAATAGCTGTCCTGCCACTTAACATTTTTCCTAATCCATAAATACCCAAAAATTCCAGAAAATTCTCAAAATTTTCCAAAAATTCTAAATTGATAATTTCGTTCACCAAATCAATTTTCAGAACAAAATATTCACTATCACCTCATAATCACATTAAATCAATCATTTATACCCGAAAAATGTCAAATGAGTGCACAAACAAATTATTGTAATGTATGCGATGATCAAATTCACGTGTATGTATGCTATATTATGCATGAGCATGAAATGCATTTTTGTTTCTCTCACTTTTATTTCTCATTTACGGTATTTCCAACTCTAACCCTTAATATGCGAACGGGATGTTATAATTATAGACCCATGGGTACATTAAGCTAACAACATTAAATAAGCACAACTTGGGAGGCAACCAATAATTAGGATA
Source organism: Erythroxylum rotundifolium (assembly GCA_027563915.1). NCBI lineage: Eukaryota > Viridiplantae > Streptophyta > Magnoliopsida > Malpighiales > Erythroxylaceae > Erythroxylum > Erythroxylum rotundifolium. The sequence continues at coordinate 3,203 of JAOSBO010016379.1, forward strand.
CCTTTCATGTTTGTTTTCATTTTATTTTATTTTATTATGATTCATAGGAATTTAACATCCAAAAGAGGAAATGATTAAAGTAATGGAACTAAATAGGTCAAGTGAATTATAATATTTTGTGTATTTATGTTTTTCTTAATTTCATGTTTGTTAGTGGTTTGTTATTTTTAGTTTTATGTTTATTTTGTAGGGAATTGAATAGAAGGATGTTCGTGGCATGAAGTGTATCCAAGTTTCTTCTCTGATGCTATCACCACCACAATACCTATAAGTATTCTTACCCTTATTTTTGTTCTTCTTATTTATATTTTTGTTTGTTATATTTTTTATGTGTTATTTTTAGTTGTGTATCATTTCCATATAAGGTGATGTATTGTTCAAGTATAGGGACATATATACACTTGCATATCATTTATGTATATGAAATTTTCATTTAAATGGTGTTAGTTTATTTGTATTGTGTTAGTTTTTGATTAGGTTGGCATTATAAGAACATTTGAATACATGATGTGTGCATTTCACGTATATGATGACGGTATGAATCGAAAAGAATTGGCTTAACCTTGAAATATGGTCATTTAAATTTTAAAGGCACATCAGCTTGTGAAATTTGTGTTTTAAGTGTCTTTGCGATGAATATGTAGGTTAATTAGGATATGTCACCTATTCTTTCACTTTATGATTTTTTTTGATAAACTTATAATTACATTCATTTAAATAGGTAAGCATCATTGGTAACCCTTCATAAGAGTGACTGGCTCAGAAGAAATAAGGTAAGCTAAGAAATTGAAAAAAATGTGTTAAATAAAACTCCTATTCTACTAACCCTTTTTAAAAGGAAATTAGGTTAATAATAGAGTTGGTAGCTAGTTAAAAGTTGTTATATAGTTAAGTATTAGGGGCATTCATAAAAAATGTTTGTCTTCACATCAAAAGGCTAGAATGATGCTCTAACTGAATAGGGACATTCATAACTAAGTGTCTTGCTTCGTGTCAAAAGACCAAGTGATCAATAAACAAAATCTAAAAAGATAGTGCTTGTGATAAAATTAAACCTACTGATATTATAAAATAGCAAGAGTTTTCACAAAAAGGATAATTAATGATAGTTTACCTCTTTAATTGATCAATAATAGTGAATGCATGCTTACAATTGTAATAAGTGCATGAATACAGTGTTAATATTTTGACTGACATGTATATTTAAATCAAAACACTTGAACATTATATGTTTATGTGTTTTGTTTGTTTTATGGTTTTAGTTTTACTTGATGGTGAACCTTGGAGCAACTGGTAAAGTTGCTCCTTTGTGACCATAAGATCACAGCTTCAATGAATAAAATTGAAAATTTATCTTTCTTGAATTTCATATTTAGGATTTTCAAATTTTATCCTAAATAAAAATTATTCTTTTCAAATTGGTTCCTTCATAGTTGAATTATGAAAGGCGTTAAGTTATTTTTTTGGTCAATTATATTGATACATCTTTAATTCTATTTAATATTGGTATTGTGGAACTTTTTAATTTTTAATTTTTTGGGCTTTCAAATTGATATTTGTGCATTATTTTGTATTTTTCTAAGTATTTAGCTTGCATAATAGGTTATTATTGATGTGTTTCAGGACTTATTTTTGTATGTTTTTGTTTAGTTTGATCTTTATGGTTGTTCTTTTATGTTTAATGTTGATTTGAGGTCAAAATTAATCATTTTGATGTAGGAATGGAGGGCGGATACCTTTGTGATTAAGCTAAGGACCAAGAGAGGAGAAGAGAAGTGGAGAAGTTTTAAGACAAGAACCCACGATCATGGGATTCATGTTAATTCCCACGATTGTGGGATTCCTAACTGAAGAGACACGTGGGTTTCACTTATTTTTAGGATCTTGTTACTATATAAGGGCACAAATCCCTAGGGACGAATTGGGTGTCATGAGAACTTGCCTCCTTGAGCTAAAAAATGAATTTATATCTTAGAGAGAGGAAAAGAATCAAGATTTCTATTCCAAATTGGGCAAAGAGCACATCAACTCCAGGTTTTCCAGATTTGGGCAAAGAAGAGAAGGAGAATGCTTGATCTGGTTCTTATTTTGCTTTTCTCTTCTAGCATCTTTATTATGAATTTTCTAGTCGTTGGGGGTGTTAATGACATTATGAGTGGCTGAGTTATTTGTAGAGTTGAACTACTTATTGAACTCTTACTTTATTGATTTGAATGAATGATGCTTTTGATGAATGTTGAGCTTATGCCTTGCAATATATTGACAAATTGAGTAGGGTAAATTGTGTAAGGCTGTACAATGAGATTAAGAGATTTCCATTTAATTTGGCTAGGGACAATTAATTACACCTTGAGAGAGGGTAGTTAATACATTGAGACATCTTAGGTGAGACACAATTCAATTAACAAGGTAAGAGGGAGATAAGATGGGAAAAAAGTGATATCTAATTGTTAAATCTTAAATTCCAAGTTTCTGCACTTTTTCTTTATCATTTGTTCATTGTTATTTCTTTGATTTAGTTTGATTTTTCAGTTTATATATATTAAAATTGGTTGTCAAACAAAGTAGTCTGAATTAAGTAGCATCTAAACACAATCTTTGAGGGATCGATATCTTTTCTTTACTATAAGTTACACCTCGTATACTTGCGGTTTTGAGCGTAAAACTAGTGAATTGGTTTTGGAATCAACAAGTTTTTAGTGCCGTTGTTGAGGATTGTTTGTTTAGTATATTTTTAGTTTGGGTAACTTTGATTTGAGTGTGTTTGATACTTTTCCTTATGTATTTACAAATGCATGAACACAAGGAGGACAGAAAGGTCCAATGAAGCTGTTGAAGAAGAATTTTCTATATTATAAGATAAGAGAGGAGGTTAAAGAGAGCAAATCGCCAAGAAAATCTTCAAAAAAATATAGTAGAAGATATAGAACAAGGAGGGGTCGAAAGAACATTAATGGATTTTATGAGATCCATATTTAGTCCACAAGGAGTTACAAGGCTTGTAATCACAACAAACAATTTTGAAATCAAGTCGGCACTCCTAAACATACTCTAGAATAGTATTAATTTTATTGGTTATCAACTGACGGTCCCAATGCCCAGCTAGCAAAATTTTTGGAGATATGCAACACTTTTAGATTCCAAAGGATGTCTGATGATGTTGTGAGCCTTGGATAATTTCCATTCACATTGAGAGATCGAGCCAAGGCATGGTACAACTCACATAGTGCATCTCAGATTACTAAATGGGAGCAAGTAGCCCAAGTCTTCCTTACTAAGTACTTTCCATTAACAAAGACTACGCGGATCATCAAGGAAATTACAAACTTTCAATAACATGATAGGGAATCATCATGTGAGGCTTGGGATAGGTTTAAAGAGTTGTAAAGAAGCCGACCACACCACAACCTTCTAAGGGAGTTCTAACTATAGACATTCTATAATGGTGTGAATCAGACCAAAAAGGGACAATAGATGCATCTACTGGAGGGTCGTTGATAAGGAAAAACATTGAGGTAGCTCATGATATTTTGGAGTAGTTAGCAAGTAATAATTGGATGTGGTCGAACGAAGGGACTAGGAAAGGCACGAAGGAACAAAAAGGCTTGTTTCCAATTGATACCATTATAGCCTGGCAAGCTCAGATTACCGCCCTTACCAAGTAGTTGAACAATATGAAAGGATTTGGAATTGCATGACTTTGGCTGTAGAATGCTTCTTGTTAGGAGCTAGTAGCACATAACAGGTTGATTACTTAGACCAACCACATCGAGGTAACAATCCATACTTTAACACTGATAATCCAGGGTGGAAAAATCACCCAAATTTTTTTTGGAGTACCTAAAATGCAAGTGGTGTAAAGTAAATCACTTTTTAATAAATAAATCACGTATAATGTATAAAATACACAAGAAGGGGGGTTGAATTGTGTTAAATCGTCTAAGTTATTAATCCTTAAAATCTTCTTGCTTTTCCTAATAAATTCAAACAATTACAAAACAACGCACTTAATTGGATGAGTAATGCAACAACAGAAATTAATAAATATTCTTCTAGCAACAAAAAAATTAAACAGATAAGGGTTAGAAAGTATGACATCACAATTTATACTAGTTCACACCTAACCTTAGGCTACGTCCAGTCCTTAGAGTTTTTCTAAGATTTCACTATCTCCTTTAACGTTACAAGTATTATTTCTACACTTGTAGAGCCTCTTCAGGTCTCTTTCACAAAGTATTCTTTATCTGCTTTCTTAGCCTCTTTAGGCTCTAGCCTTCTTTTCACTCAAAAGGATATTGTGTTGAGCTTTCACACTCACCTTATAGATGCTTTTTCTCTCTTTCTTTCTTTCTTTTCTTTCATAATAATTTTTCAAAGTGCTTACTTGAGCACAAAGTTTCTCTAAGTATGTTTTGTACAATCAGAGTTCTCTTTCGTTTTGTTGTGTATATTCATTGTTGTTGTTGTTGTTTTTATAACTATAACTGATATTTATAATATAAATCTCCAACAATCTACTTGAGAAATCTGCTTGTAGAATCTTCTAAAGTCTGTTATTAGTTGATTGTATACTTTGATTGTATGCTTCAATTTGTATGCTTCGTCTGTATGTTTCAATTTGTATGCTTCGTCTGTATGCTTTATCTAGTGTCTTAGACTTATTCACTTTGTCTAACCTATCTTAGACGCTTCATCTTATTCAGCTTTTACTTAAGTATCGTCTAGATTTGATGAATTGTGCTACTAACATTTATCTACGCACTTAACAAATTTATCAAAATAGTTCACACACTTCTTTTATTATTATTATTTGACTTTCATCAAAATCAATAGAAGAAGTGAAGTCTTCTTGACTTAACAATATCCCCCTTTTTGATGATAACAAATAATCATAATATTAGAAGATAAAAATTAATGTTCAGATGAATAAAAATATACAATATTCAATGATAAATGAAAATTTTAATTCTCTAATTCTCCTTTCTACTATTCTCCTGTTCTCCCCCTATTTGTTATTAATCAAAAAGATCATTCATTTTAGGCGTTTCAAGAATACATCTGTTGAATATCAGTGTGGATCATCTTAAGGTCTTATTCTAAAAAAACACGTAGAAGTATTATTTTCTCATGAAGATCACCCACTGCATCACCTAGTTCATCAACCATAGTATCAAGTTTCTCAATATGTTTAGCTAAAGCTTCCTGAACTTTTGTCTTCTTGTAACTAGCTTCAGTCCATTTGATGAAATTCTTCAAGAGCTCCAAATTAACGATAGGATCTTGTAGCTTTTCACTAAGTGGACGAATATAATCAACAATAGATGGTTTTTTGGGTGAATCTTTTAATTCGATAATTTTGATTAAGGGTAATGTAGAAGGTTGTTTTTCGTCAAGGATATCAAGATTATCAGGTTTGGGTAGTTTGTAAATTGGTTTGCCTAGAAGGTGTAAAATAGATTTAACTGAATGAATGAAACCTAAGGGTTTGAAATGAACGAGCAAATGCACAAAGTTTTCTAAGTTAAAATTGATAACTTCAATTGTGACACTTTTGTACCTTCCTTCTGATATTGTACCGAATACCTTGAAGCTTTTTTCTTTTGTAGATGCTTCAAAATTACTTTCTGATTCCCTTGATATGTGATGTGATACATAGACCCCCATAGGTTAAGCTGCATGACATACATCATCTATGTTTTTCATTGCCACTTCAACTACTTCTTCTGTGAGATTCTCTTCTTGTTTTTCAGGAAACTTCTTCTTCTTTCCTTTTTCTTTGCTGACTTTTGGTGTTGGACGTCTTGGTTGTACATCTGGTACAATCTTGATTGTCTTCCTGCTTGTTACTAGATAGATTGTGTAGGATCTTTTCTAATCTTCAATAGATATGGTTCTGTCTTTTCATCTCGCAGAATACTATATAGTCTTCAGTCTTTAGGGCTTAGAAGATGTATCATCTGATCAACTACTATTATAGGTTCAACTTGAACCTTAACTTTCTATTTAGAAGGTTCTCTAATGATAATTGAACCTCTGTTATGATCAAGTGTTGATTCTTCTATGACCTTCATCTTCAAATCTTCTTTCTTTATTGGTTGAGGAGGGTTATATGTTACTCACTGCTTTTTATCAGTCTGTGTCTTTTGTTGAACATCAGAGGATGAAACCTTCTTCTTCAGAACATGGTTCATCTTCTTTTCTCTTCTATTGATTTGGAAGGGAGTTGTTGTTGAGGCTTCATCTTCTCAAATACTAACTTCCTTTTAATCTCTATCTCTCCAAATGGTTGTTCTAATTGAGTCTGAGGGATAAGATAGTTGGTTTGATAAGCTGCTATTGTTTCTCTTGCCCCTTTTTATTCTCAGAGTCTCCACTAAGAATTAGAACTTTCTACTTCTTCTGTTCTTATTATCTTAAGGTCATCAATCTTGGTGACCTTCTTGTCTTCTCTGGCCATTCTGATTGGAGCGTCTCAGCCTTCCTCTTTAAAGACACTTGGTAAGTTGGTTGTTGAACCTTACTTTCCTTCCTTTTTGGAATCGTCTTGGCTTGTATCAGCTCACCAGACAATTGTTCAACCTTTACCCCTGCTAATATTCTTCCGGATGAATGAGGTTTTGCCTTTATTTTAGACGGAACATGTTCTTTCCTGTTTCATCTTGTTTTAGACGGAACATGTTGTCAATTGATGTTGGCTTTATATATATGACTTTGAGCGATCCAATTTGTATTGTTGAGCAATTCTGCTCCTTCATTTGGACACCTAATAGCCTTCACAATAGAATCTTGTATGATTGTTACTAACAACCCATCCACCATCGATATCAAGACGTTATCTACCACCTTCGCATTCTTCCAGAACTCATATATTTTATTTAGATACACCGTCTCTCAAATATTGAAGAAGTTCTTCCATCCAATGACTTCAATCTCAGGTTCGATATCCATCCGATTATCCTTTAGGAAGTGAAATCGATGAGTCTTCCATAGATAAGGGATTGTGACATTTTTAATCTGTAAAAGATAAACACTAAACACAGAAATGTATTTCTTTTAAAGAAGTGAGTTTAGTATATAAAAACAATTGAGAGAAATATATGAAATGAAATGAGAAGGATTTGATGCTTAGAATAAAGGGTTAGATCGTCTTTGTTGAGAGCACTTTGAACAAGTCGATTTTGAAGTTTTTCAAGGAAATTCTAGAGTGTAAGGTGTTTCAGATTTTGAGATGATTTCTTTTTATATACACTCTTGAAAATTTATATTACTATTTAGTCTGAAAACTTACTACTTTTTAGTTCCTTTAGGACGAATCGCTTGGATCATGAAGTCTCAGACGAATGGTCATTTAACATCACCATATTCAGTTTTCATCTGATTTCCTTAAATCTGTCTTCACTTAAGGGTTTGGTGAAGATATCTACCCATTGTTGATTTATCTTAACAATTTGTAGATTGATGATCCCTCTCTGTACATAGTCTCTTATAAAATGATGTCTAACTTCAATATGCTTTGCCCTTGAGTGTTGTATTGTATTCTTTAAGAGATTAATAGCACTTGTGTTGTCATAGAAGATTGGAATCTGATCTTTTTGGATTGAATAATCCTCTAACTGATACTTTATCCATAATATCTGTGAACAACAGCTTGCAGCTGGCATGTATTTAACTTCTGCAGTAGATAGAGCAACTGAACTTTGCCTCTTGCTTGACTGAGAAATTATATTATGAACAAGAAAGTGACAATCTCCACTTGCACTCATTCTATCAATCCTATCTCCAGTATAATTAGCATCACAGTAGTCAATTAACCTGAAATCTTTACCTTTCTCGTAGACTAAGCAAAGATCAGTAGAACCTACCAAGTATCTTAATATTCTTTTAACCGTAATATAATGAGATTTTCTAGGATCAACTTGATCTTACACACAAACAAACACTAAACATTACATTAGGTCTACTAGTAATTAGGTAAAGCAAAGAACCAATAATTCCTCTAAAAAGAGTTTGATCAATCTTCTTACCAACTTCATCCTTGGTTAAGACGAATGAAGGATGCATAGGAGTTGACATTGGTTTAACATTTTCCATTTTATATTTGACTAAAAGTTCTTTGATATACTTTATTGATGAATAAAAATCTTTTCCTCAGTTTGTTTAATCGGTAAACCAAGATATAACTTTAATTCACCCATCATACTTATTTCAAATTCACTTCATAAAATTTTCAAAATTTGAAAATATTTTTTTAGAAATTGCACCAAAAATGATATCATCTATATATATTTGTACAATGATAATATCATTTTTTTCTAAATAATGTTTTATCTACTTGGCCTTTAATAAAGTCATTTTTAATCAAAATCAAACTCAAACGATCAAATCAAGCATGAGGTGTTTGTTTTAATCCATACAAAGCTTTATGAAGTTTATACATATAATCTAGTTTATTAAATTCTTCAAAACCTGGGAGTTGTTTTACATAAAATTCTTCATCTATAAAACCATTCAAAAAAGAACTTTTCACATCCATTTGAAACAATTTTATATTATAATGAACAGCATATGCAAGCAAGATCCTTATGAACAGTATATGCAAGCAAGATCCTAATAGCTTCTAGTCTAGATAAAAGGGCATATGTTTCATTATAGTCTATTCCTTCTTGTTGATTATAGCCTTGAGCTACTAATCTAGCTTTGTTACGGATTACTTTTCCTGATTCATCTAGTTTATTTTTGAATACCCATCTAGTTCCTATAATAGATTTATTGGATGGTTTAGGGATTAGAGACCAAACTTTATTCCTTGAAAATTGGTTCAACTCCTCTTGCATAGCTAAAATCCAAGCTTTGTATTGAAGAGCTTCATCAATTTTCTTAGGTTCTAATTTAGAAACAAATGCTAAGTTAGCCTCTCTTCTAAACTTAGATCTAGTTCTCACTCCTTTTGATGTTTCTCCCATAATCAATTTTTTTTGGGTGAGAAGATTTATATTTCCAGTCTTTTCTTAAGCTAATATTTTTAGAGCTATCTACTACTTTATCAGATGGATCGTCTGGTGGTGAATCGTCTAGGTTATTAACTAAGGGAGTAGATAGAGTTTCATCATCAGAATCATCTTTTTTATCTAGAAGAGAATCATCAGCAAATTTTACTTGCATAGACTCTTCAATAGATTTAGAAACAAGATTATAAACTTTATAAGCTTTAAAAGTAATTGAATAACCTAGAAAAATCCTAAATTGATCTTAGAATCAAATTTATCCAAATTTTCTTTTGTATTCAAAATAGTGCATTTGCAACCAAAAGGATGAA
>JAOSBO010016386.1:0-12518 GCA_027563915.1 Erythroxylum rotundifolium
TAAATAAATACCGAATGGATTTATAGTATCTGCTTTCATTTTTTCGTAAGGAGTGTATTTTTCTGAACTAGTTCCTAGGCTAGATAATCCAGCATATCCAGTTACGGGTCTACTAAAACTTTGATTCGTCTGTCGATATCTAATATGAGGATCTGTACTAGTGCTTGGAATATCAGTTATATTCGGATTTTCAGTCCTTATACCACTTGGTTTAATATTAATAAAATTATCTTTTAAATCTAAATTTCCTATTGAGTTATTAAAGTATCTACTTCAGGTATGACATAATTTTCATTATCAGAACTACTTTCTGACATCTTTTAGTTTTTCTAAATGAACAATAAAAGGATTTTTAATGATTTCTCTTTTTTCTTCCTTTTCAAATGTTACTATCTGCTTATCTTTATCTTTACTAATATTCCGATTATTTATCAAGGATTCTATATCAAGTGTTAATTGTTCACAATATTGTATAATTTTCTGGCCATAATAAATTATCGTTTTTTGTATCTCAATTAATTCTTTATCTATTTTTAAAGAATCTTCTTGATCTTTCAAAACTTTAAACTCAACATCCATAACAATAAAGAAATTAGGTAATAAAACTTTATTTAATACTAAGAAATATACACATATCAGAAAAACTTACAAGCATATCAAAATAAAAACTTACAGAACCTTGTTTATATATATATATATATATATATATATATATGTATATATATATATATATGCAAAAGCCAATAAAACTAACTGAGACAGCTGCTTCCTACTGCTCTTCCACATCATGGTCTGTGTTCTCTTTCTTTTTTTCCTACCATACGTATGTACAATTTGTTGTTCTATTGTGCTCCTTTTCTATATTTGATTAGATTATGTTCTTTGGCGATATACTAGCCATTGGTTCTGGCAATTGATTTAAATTTGGTACACAAGTAGTTCTTTTTCTTTAATTAGCAAACATATGTATATAATTTATATGTGTTACAAATAATGATAGTTGTCTCAAGTTTCATTTTCCATACAACAGACAATAGTTTTGTCATTTTAAATAATCATTAAAAATTAGGTTCAATTAGTTACTAGCGACACCCCCCAATATTCATATTCCTATTATGGTGTTCTTGGTTCTTGTTGATTCTTGATTGTACCTAGCTACTGTGCCCAAAGAAGGGTTAGGTGATCCAAATCCAATTCCTATATATTGTATGATATAATAAATACGTAACGTCACTATACTGCTAAGAGAAAAATAATCTATAGTTAGTAGAATTATCTTTAAGTATCCATATTCATTTTTGCATTGGCATAACTTGCAATTTGACTCTCTTTGTTAATATTTTTGTAAGAAATAAAGTGAGATGATCTTGATCTTGATTAAATGCAGGGATTCCTTATTTTTGGTAAGAGGGATCTATTTCCGTGGATGTATTAAATCTAGAAGAATCCTTGTTCCTCTTACAGAATAGGTAATCTCTTAACAATATTGATGAGACAATTGCTAAATTTTCAATCAAAAGATTAGTGTATAGTTGCATTTGAAGAATAAGTGATTTAATGTCTCTGGACACAAGTTGCTATATAATTTGTATATTGGATTATGATTATGTGATCCCTTTACTTTGTTCATGTAGTCAATTCATCATACACTAAACTCATAGGACAGAATATATAAGTTTGAGTCTAAGCATAAATTGACAATCAATTTGTACCTCTAGCTCAAAGAATTTGATCCCCTACGCTATAACATAATCGAATCAGATGACTAATAGAGAGTAAAAGACACTAAATCTTTAAATTTAAAAAGTTGAACCATTATAGAAATCTATAGTCGTGAGCAAAAAGGGCTTTAAGAATCATACTTGGCTATACTTTGCCCTGTCTGGAGTGTCACCTTCCTTCGAGCCAACAATGACATAAATAGCATTTATAGCCTTTCTCACTCCTTTGAAGTACATAGGATCCACAGTACTTTCCTTGGTAATATCCCCAAATATCTGACATAATTATGGAATAGTTGGTGATAAAGAAGAAGAAAAATAACGAATAGAACAGAGAAACAAAAGGTAGTCTATTTTGAAGTGAGTCAATCATAAGCAAAATAAAATGTCAAAAACATAAATATGCCGTAACTGAAAATAGGAACTCTTAGGGAATGATTTTAATGTGGAAGGAACTAAAAAAAACATTCATTTTTCTTTTCTTTATAGCTGCTGCTGCGTAAAGCATAAGAAACGCGACTGTTACTATTAAGATTAGATAAGTATGCCAAATTTTCAAGCTTAATATATAACTTTAACATAATCATAACAATTTTTTTAATTTAATTGAATATCATAATTTTAACATATTCTCAAATGAATTAGAGTTCTGTCAAAGTTTACAAAAAGTTCTCCTCTGGGTCATTCATTCAAATACATAATTGGACTGGGTTAGGGCATCAAGTCTAGTCCCCACCCTCGTAACCATTGCATAATGCTCTCCACTTGCTATGAACCAAAAGGATATCATAAAATAACATTGCAGGTAAGCTTGAAAACCCTGTCAAGAATTAGCAAAAAAATATCTATAGATAGTCAAAAGTCTTATAAACATGCTATGGTTAATCAGGGCAGTCAAGCCACCAAGTAAATATCTGGGCCTAAGGAAGCTAAGCAGACCCTTTTGCTGTTACTTAAAACGTAGAGCTTCTCCTTGTCCTTTTCTTTTTGTTTTTTTTTGTTCAATTTAAGATGATGGTGTAAAGGGGATGAGAGAGAAATACTTGATTTATGTAGGAAAGAGAATAATATACCAAGCTATGTGTACATACAAGGGATTGTAAATAATATTGGCTGCTTTCATTTTCATTTTAATATTTAAAGAGATGTTACGAATGTGTTTTGTATGGCTGAGTTGTGAAGGCATGGACCTACTCTACCTTTGTTCTCGACCATAATTGACTCCACCTTTTCCATTCTCATACTACCAATTTAATGTAGACTAAGGTACAAATAATTAAAAAATGAGTTGGTCTCTTATACTTTTAGCACCTTGTGCTTGTTCTGTCTTTCAACATTTCCTATATCTGTTAATCAATCAGTCAATTTTGCCAAAATAATGATATCATTGAATGTAACGATGAAATTCTATAGTTGGTTACTTCTCCAAAGGACTTGACCATTTCAAACTATATTTTATCCTCCTATATGACAATTATGCTACAAGTATCCGAGAAGTTTGCTTGTCTTGTAGTTGATGTGTTATGTCTTTTTTCTCACATTAGTTTATGTTGTTATATTAGCACAAGTGTATGACATTAAATATTTCATATTCTTTTTTGCAGGCCCTATATTGTGTTGAAGAGCGCCGCTTGTCTTTCTTCGCTGCAGTTTAAAGTTATCCATCCATTCAGGTTAGTCATGCAACTAATATTTACCATATGTATTCCTTTAATAATACGATTATAATACCTTTGGATTTTGTATAAATACAAAGGGGGTCTTGCATTTGTGTTGTTGTTTAGAATATTCTTATAATCATTGATGAGTTTTTATGTTCTTCTTTAATAGTCTAAGTATTTACTGTATATGGAATGAATTTGAAATCAATTGTAGGTGATTAATTTGATCGATTAATTGTAGGTGATTAATTCAATCGATTAATACTTCAACTTCAATGTGATTAATACAAACATAGTATTAACATAAGGAATTAATAAGCTTCATAGAGAAGACAATTCGTTTCATAATAAACCTGTAGGACCATCTATAGGCTAGAAACCTGTGATGCAACTCTCATAAGGCTTATCAATGAAAAATTTCACGAGCCTAGGAGTCACAGTGAGAACTTATTTTCTTGATTCACAGGTGTAAACAATGCCGCATACCATAGTTTTGAAATCAATTGTAGGTGATTAATTCGATCGATTAATACTATTAAATGTGATTAATGCAAACATAATATTAACATAAGGAATTAATACGTTTCATAGAGAAAACAATTTGTTTCATAATAAACCCGTAGGATGGTATATAAGCTGGAAACCCGTGATGCAGCTCTCGTGAGGCTTATCGGTGAAAAATTTCATGAGCTTAGGAGTCACAACGAGAACTTGTTTTCTTGATTCACAGGTGTAAATAATGCTACGTACCATAGTTTTGAAATCAATTGTACGTGATTAATTTAATTAGTTAATACTTAGGGGATGTGTAAAGTTTAGATGTTCTGTAAATGTTGGGGTGCCATGAATGATATTAACTATGGAATCACTGTTTTAAATTAACATTTTTGCAAAAATGATTAATGTTGATAGATCTTGGATGTATAGACAATTATCACGTGATGGTTTCATTAATCCTGAATTTGTTGAGAGAGTTTAAGCTTTTATTCATTATGCTTGTCCTCAACTTGCATATATGGATAGGCCAAAGATTAGATGTCCGTGTAAAAAGTGCAAACACATTTATTTCCTTCTTATTGATGAAGCGAATGAGCATTTGTTGAGAAGAGAGTTTTTCTCAAATTATTTTAAGTGAACACACATGGGGAATCGTTGATTTGTAGCACCTCAAGCGGTAATGAAGCACAATCGTCAGTGAGCTTAAATGAGTTTGAAGGAGGGATTGGATTTAGAACAAATAATATGGATGCAAATGAAAATCCTTACATGAAAATGGTTTATGATACAACCGGTTATACCTTTTAGGAAAATATAGAAAGTCTTAAAGAAGAACCCAACCTATAATCCAAATAGTTTTTCGACTTACTACACTCAGCTAACCAAGAATTATGGCCAACTTGTGAGACAATGACTCAATTGTCTTCAATTGCTTGTATCTTGAACATAAAGTCTGAAGGGCATGTTTCTGATCGTAGTTTTAATAAAATTCTTGGATGATATAATGAATCATTGCCTCCTGATCACCCAATGGTTGATATTTTCTACAATATGAAAAAACTTATTAGGAGTCTGGGTTTGCACGTTGAAAAGATTAATTGTTGCAAATTGGGATGTATGTTATATTGGGGTGATGATGTGGAATTACAAGAGTGTAAATTTTGTTCAATCTAGGTTCAAGCTTAGAAAGCGTTCTATGAAAGAAAAGTTAGTACCTTGGAAGCAGATGTAATATTTCCCACTAACTCCGAGACTTCAAAGACTATATGCTTATGATATTACTGTGTCTCACATGAGATAACATAATGAACATGAATAGTAATATGGAATAATGAGTCATCCATCAGATGCATTGGCATGGAAACATTTCAATAACACCCATTATGAGTTTGCAGCTAAAAGTCGAAATATTAGGTTGGGATTGTCGACGGATAGATTCTAACCTTTTGGTCAATCTGACCAACAATATTCATCATGGCCAGTCATAATTACTCCTCATAATTTGCCTCCATGGATGTGAATGAAAGAGACATATATGTTCTTGACAGTGATTGTGCCAGGGCCTACAAATCCAAAGCATCAAATTGATGTATTCTTACAACCATTGATATCTGAATTACAGCATCTTTGGCAATATGGTGCTAAGACATTTGATGTGTCTCTAAATCAAAATTTTATCTTGAGAGCATCTTTGTTGTGGACAATTAGTGATTTTCCAGAATATGTTATATTGTCTCGATGGAGCACAGCAGGGACATTGGCTTATCCTTATTATGGCAATGCTTCTGATACGTTTTATCTTCCAAACGAAGGCAAAATATGTTGGTTTAACAACTACAGAAAATTTCTTCCTCCAGATCATCCATTTAGGT
Source organism: Erythroxylum rotundifolium (assembly GCA_027563915.1). Lineage (NCBI taxonomy): Eukaryota > Viridiplantae > Streptophyta > Magnoliopsida > Malpighiales > Erythroxylaceae > Erythroxylum > Erythroxylum rotundifolium. The sequence goes on from JAOSBO010016386.1 coordinate 5,752, forward strand.
GTAATAAACAAAAGTTCATTAAGAATAGGATGGTAAAAACACCTCCTCCCCCTCACAAAGTTGGTGAAGAGATATTGCAAGAGATTGAGGAATTAGGCTTACTGCAAGTTACAAAATTTGAAGTTGATGAAATTAATACAAGCATTACTAGAAACTTTGGTTGGAGAAAACGAAACATCTTTTGGGATTTACCATATTGGAAAACTAATTTGATATGTCATAATCTAGATGTGATGCATGTTAAAAAAATATTTTTGACAATTTGTTCAATACCACAATGAACATTGAAGGGAGGACAAAAGATAATGCAAAATCACAAGTTGATTTAAAACTTTTTTTAGAAAGAATGAGTTACATAAAAATCTTCGCACTGGTAAATATCCAAAAGCACATTACACTTTGGACAAAAAGCATAAGGAAATATTCTGTGAATGGTTGAAAAGTCTAAAGTTTCTCGATAGTTATGTTTCAAACTATGCAAGGTATGTGGGCATGCGGAAGTACAAAATATTTGAGATGAAAAGTCATGATTGTCATTTGTTTATGCAAATGTTAATTCCAATTGCATTTCAAGAGTTGTTATCAAATAAGGTTTGGGAAGTAATAATATAATTCAGTTTGTTTTTCAAAAGTTTAACATCATCTGAAATTAAGTTGGCTGAAATGAAAAAACTAGAGAGGAAAATTCCAGTAATTTTGTGCAAGTTAGAGGGATATTTCCTCTAAACTTCTTTGACTGTATCGAGCATCTACCTGTCCATTTAGCACACAAGACTAAATTGGCTGGTCCAGTTCAATATCGTTAGATGTATCCATTTGAGAGGTACGTAATTTGACAAAAATGATTGTAATTGAAGTCATAGCATGTCTGAATAACTAAATTGAACTAACCCTATTCGCTCATATAGGTATTTGCATCACTTGAAGAAAAATGTAAAGAACAATGCTAGAGTTGAAGGTTCGATATGTAATGCTTATTTAGTAGAGGAAGCTAGTACATTTTGTTCACATTATTTTAAGCCACGTGTTCACAGAAGAGAAAGAAAAATTCCTCGTAATGACGATAGGGGAGGAACTAGTAATGCTGATGGTAACTTATCCATTTTTACATATCCTGGACGAACATGTGGACGTTCAACAAGAAGAATGTTAACAGATGAAGAAATTGAGGCTGCTCATGGTTACATTTTATTGAACTGTGAAGAGGTTCAACCTTTCGTGTAGTAAGTAAGCATTAAGTGACTATTTTGGTTTTGAAATTTAGTGTTATTCATAACTTGAATTCATAATAATGTTTTTAGATTATATGAGGAATTGTTATGTAAGCTCATGCCTGACAAATCATAGAATTATATCAATAAAGGAGTTGGAAGACACTTTCCTCGATGGTTTGAGCAATATGTAAGTTTTCACTTACAAATATTGACATAATTGAATTATAAGATTTAAGTGTTCAAATGAGATAGAATAATGTTTAATATGATATTTTCTTTTCTACATACCTTAGAAAATCCAATAAAAAACAAGCTCATATATAATCTTGCCAAGGACCTTTACGGACTGTTAAATCATATATGGTGTATTTCATTAATGGATACAAATATCATATAGAATATTATGGTCATAGCATGACAACAACAAATAGTAGAGTTTGCATATGGGGAGAATTGATTGATTACTATGGCAAAATTATTGAGATACTTGAAATTAAGTAAGCTACATTGTCAATAAAGTGAACTGTGATATTTAAGTGTGAGTAATTTGATCCAACTCCAAATGTTGATACAAAAGTGCATAACGGATATAGTCTAGTTGAAATCAACAAGTGAAGAAGATTTTGACATTTTAAACCTTTCGAGTTAGCAATGCAAGCGATCCAGGTGTATTATATCCCTTTTCCTAACTTACGACAAGATAAGTCAGATTTGTTGGCTGTTTGCAAAGTTAAATTGAGAGATGTTTTTTAATCACGTGGAAAAGGAGAATAGAGAATTGAAAGTGATGCATTTCAGGAAGATGCTTATGAAATAAATGCATCTATCGTATATGAGGATAATGAACCTTTGAATGATTCATGTAATGACTATGTTGAAATTTTATCTGAAGAAGATGAGAAGAGCTAGAGATCTGTTAGTACAGGTGAAGTATCTCATGGTGTAGCAGCTAGAGATGAAACACCTCCTCCTCCTCCACCTACTACACTGACAGATGAGACTACACAATCCACCACTCCTACATCATCCGCTACCCCTATACCAACAGAGATATTAGGGATAAACAATACGGATGAAGGAAATAGCTACCAACCTGGAACTGAGGGACCCGATGGACGAAAATACCTCACAATTGTCAATAATATGTAAGTGAAAATACATGAACCATTATATGTTTATAATTAAGTTATAGGTTTAAAATTTAAAAACAGTGGAAATTTATTTGTTTTTATATTACGTTATTTCCATCTGGACCCTATTCAAGAAACATGATATTGAAATTCAAGGAGAAGATTGATTCTAAGGGCTATGTATGGAAGAATGTCTCTCAAGCGACAAAGAAATTTTACTATCACGAGTTTGAGGTACCACAAAAATTATTATTTTCTTTTTTAATTAACAGTTTTATATATTACTTAGATAAATATTATTACATCATAAGTATTTATCGAATATTTTTTCTTTTGTTACAGAAATTCTTTTTTGAGGTTCTCAATTTGACATGATCATCTATAGAGTATAGGAGAGACAAGCACGTACATGTTATCACGACTTTGTTGCTGCTATACACAGAGTGAGTGTACAACCGCCTTACATTTCTGAAGAAATATGGAGTATTTGGCTGCAATATTGGACATCACTTGAGGCCATGTCTGTTTGAGTGTAATTCAGCCAACAAACGTGGAGGACCAGAGGGAGAGAGTCCTCCCGTACATACGGGATGATCTATTACCCACCAAGAGCATGTAGAGAGATTTGTAAATATTTACAATTTACATTTATATTCTCATTTATTTTCTTTGTTGTATTTTAATTACATTTGATGTGTTAAAATTTGGAATGAAAATATTTGTTTCTTTTTGAAAATGATAATGTTATAAATGTCTGGTGTCATATATGACTGTGTTTTTTATTTTTTTCTTTGTTCAACAGGAGGTAGATATCATAAAAATAGACGAAACTCTGTCGAAATTTTTATAAATTCTAATCCAGTTATAACATTTTATTCTTATGTAGTAAAAGTTTATGGGCATGAGGCTTACACCCCTTCAGCTATTTTTGCACACTCACACTAAAAAGCTTAACGGTGTAACATTCGTCAACAGTCATTGTAGAGAACTCAATGTATGTGAAATTTATGGTTTAATATTAATAATGCTTAAAAAGTATCACTTACTAATATAAACATTGCTTTCTGATAGGACCAAATACAAAAAAGCATTGAAAGACTGTGTCAGCAGTCCGAAGATGTTAATGAGAATGTAACTTTTTTTCATGCAGTGGGTGGTAGAGACTGTCCTGGGACAATATTCGGCTTAAGTTCATTTACGAACACATGTTATTCGTAATCTTCCACGTCGAATACAACGGCATCTAGTAGGCAGTCCACCACCAATGAAGTGCAAGAGCTTTGGAACACAGTGCAAACAAAGGCAACTCTGTTGCAACAATCGATGAAGTACATTGCTCAGCTCCGTCAAGAGATAAATGAGTTGAAAGGCAGGGGTAGCACCTAATCGTATCAACCAGAGCATCCGCCGTCTCTAGATCAATAATGTACTTTTGGTCATTTAGTTTGTATTACAAATACTTATTATGTACAATGTAATATTTTTATTATCAATTAAGATATTTTCAACATTTTATAATCAATCAAAATTTATATTTAAGCAAATTAAATGTATACTATAAATTTATAATTGTTTAAATTATGCATTAATCATAATTTAAATATACTAACGATACATATTATATATATTTAAAAAAAAATTGTTGTTCATTTACCGACAGAAACAAAGTTCTATCGGTAAATTCATCTCCGTTTGCCAATAGACAATTCGCAAATTCGTCAGTACTCACAAACGGAATAACTAATTTTGTTGGAATATTTACCAACGAAAAGACATATATGTTGGTAACCTTTTAACAAATTTACCGATGGTAAATTGCTTGCCGATGGTAACTATTCCGACGGAATATAACTATCCATCGCTAAATTTTCCTGACAGCCAATCGCAAAATAAACCACCGGTATATTTATCGATGATAAGCAATGTTCCGTCAGTAAAGTTAATGACGAAAGCTTTACTTTTGTTAGTAATTATTTGTTACAGCCGTTTCTATGATGCCTTTGTCCATCGGTAAAATCCGTCGATAATTTATCATACTAGTGGAATATTTATGTTTTCTGTCGGTAAATTATGTCACAAAATGACATTTTTCTTGTAATGTATACAAAGTAGAAGGACTTACAAGAAATTATTTAGTGATCAAAAGAGAGATAGATTGATTGTAAAAGATTTAGAGAGGTTGGGCATAAGTAAAGTATGAGTTCAATAATTAACAAATTCTGAAAGGCATAATAAAACTAACTACTAATAAATGCTTAATCTCATGGTTGATAAAGATCAAAACAACTAACAACTAAAAGACTAACTTATTGTAGAGCAAATTAAAGGAATTGAATAATTATAACGAAACACATATACAACAAAACACTAAGATAGTAGTTTGAAACATCAATTTAAGGAGTTAAAAATATTAACTATCCAATGCTCACAAAATTTTCATATTTTTTGAATAAGGAATAAAATAAGAGTTCCTTTATTGAGTCAAAGTTTAGCAATAATGACAAGTTAATGCTTTTAATAACAAGAAGCAACACTAATTATGTTCTTAATTTGAGAGAAAAGAAACATGCTGTCCCTAAGGGACTATCTGTAAATGTAATTATAGGCTCAAAATTTTGAAAAAAGGCAATTAAAATATGAAAATAAATATTTAGTTTTCAAGGTCAATTATCCTTAAACTTTTTTATTATGTTAATATATTAGATCAAATTAGTATCTACTAAACTAATATCTACATAACTAATTATTAATTTTAATTAATGTCGTATATTAGTTCTAGAAAAGCACTATAAATATTTAATAAATTCAAGTTTTCATATTTTATAGTGTGAAATTTTCTATTTATAAAAGTGAACTTTAAATATCTAGAAGCAATCCCCAAATTTTATAAGTGATTTCAAAATTTTATTATTTTTATTTTGATAATTTTTTTGGTTTAAAATCTTACATATGATTCCTAGTTCTTATTATAAACCCTAAGAATGATTCCCAGAGTTACAACCTTTATTGTCATTACTTTTTCTTTAATTCCATCTTTAAACTCAACCTTATTAGCTTTATTTTCAATTTAAACAACATCCTGCATAACAAATTATGTTAAAATCAAACCGTAAACTAAATATATCTTTAAAAATCTCAAACTCGCAAATATTATCACTTAAATTTGACCTTCATACAACTATACATTCTAAATTAAGCTTTAAATTGCAAAACATGTGTGACAATAATGTTAGACATTTTTGCCCCAAAGGGCAATTTTGTCTTTTGTCTCATTTATAGACAGTTATTAATTGTGATTTTGTTTTTAAATAAATTACCGGTTAAGGAACGCAATTTGATCCAATTGAAGGTAATAAGGTGACCCAATAAATGATCTGAATTAATGGGTCGAAGTCCGGGTAGAAAATGGATCCCTTTCAGTGTAGACCTGGACCGTATCGGCCTTGTGATGGGGAAGCCCGATATGGAAGCTTATATATATATATGCCGGGGATCTCCTGTAGTAACTTAAGTAATTCACGAGCATTCAAAGCTCCGACCCGTTAGGAGCGCTCGTGTGTTAAGTAAACTATAAAAAGGCTTAAATCTCGAGCCAGTGATCAATCTCTACAAAGGAACCAGGAGATTTCGGACGCGTTTGGCAGCCCAAAAAGGCGTTCAAAGTTTCGAGGGAATCGAAATCAGGTATTTTAATTTTGTCCATATTTGATCCATTCACGGACGATCCTGGGTGCGTAGTGAAGTCTGCTCTACGCGTTACATGTGATATCAGAACGGTTACGTGACTGGATCGGCCAAAGTGGAGATTTTTGAGTTTTCTCTCTCTTCTCTCTATCTCCTGGATTTTCCAAAATTTTTGGTTTTTTGGCCCAATTAATCCCATAAAAGCAGTTTAAAGTTGATTCGCCACGAAAAATGGGTCAAAACGGGCCAAACAGAGCAAAAATCGAAGCTCCGAAATGCCAAAAATTGCCCCCGCCGTGCGGGGGCAGTGGTGGCCGTCAGGCGCGTGCAGTACAGTAGCAGGGAGAGTCGGTTTATGCGAGGTGCGTGCGTTGCACTCGCCAACCGCGTCATGCCACGTGGCGCCACGCCGCCCCTCCCTGCGCGCGATGGGTGTCGCGCGTGCGCGGACCGCTGCCCGCGCGTTAGTGAGCGTGCGGCGCGTGTCGCGCACGCGCCAGCCATACGTGGAGCGTGTCTGGGCGACGCGCGTGCGTCGCAGCCACGCGCAGACGTGGTGGCTGACGTCAGCCGTACGGACCCCAATTAAATAAAAAAAACCAAAAATTTTATATTTCCCATAAGGATGCCCCGGAGTGTTTTGAGTCAGGTTCTGGGTCCGAGAAATTTATAAAGTGGATTTTTCCATTTTTCTGGATTTATTACATGAGTAATAAATTAAAGTTTAACTCCAGAAAAG
>JAOSBO010016405.1:0-12516 GCA_027563915.1 Erythroxylum rotundifolium
ATTATGACAATACCACACAATATATTGCACACATTGTATATAATGAATGTATATATGTTTATGATCCAACCATAATACAGTGCCATACCATATGTTATATGTATACACCTTGGCAGACATTGTAGACATACTCATAGTTATCCTACTTTTCATACGTATTGTCAATGGAGAAGTTATCATTATACAGGTCAATTGGTTGTTTTGCTTAACTGACAATATACGTTAATATTATGTGACATATATATCACATACAATTGGCATGTGAGTATTGGAATAGAGTCCTACATATCCATCATATTTGTGATGCCTATATACACTATTGGTATTATTTATCTTGCATGTATACATTTATCATACCATTTATGGGACATACACTTACATAGAGTATTACAACCCTATCATATATGATAATGTTTGCATGATAGTACAATGTGGTTGCCAATCACATAACTATGGTATATTCTAGTGATGGTCTCGTTTAAAATATGTATCAATTCTGTTAATATAGAAGCAATTTGGCATGTAGTATGGTAAAATCATAATATAGCAACCAGTATTATATGTATGAATTGTGTGATCATGCATTACAGGATGACAATCTGTGATGCATAAGTTATATCATATATGTATAGTCATATCATATTTATTGGTATGGTAGTATCATGCCAACATTATCATATATGATAGGGTACGTACATATAAGACCAGATTGTTTAATTACACACTATAGATTACTATATTAGTCTATTAATGTACCATAAAGTATATTAACATAATCTGGTAGTACCAAACTTAAGTTCATTATTGTTATAATACATACTACAAGAGTTAGGATTGCATATTCAACCAATAGTATATATGAATTCAAACATCATGTTTTTATACCTAGAAAATATTAAGTGAGCGCATGAACAATCATTGTAATGTGTGTAAACATCAACAATCACGTGTGTGTATGCTTATATTATGCATGAGCATACATTTTAATATATACATACAAATTGGTTAATTAAGTGATTGACAATACAATGTAATTAAGTGTATTACAACTCATGAAACTTTAATATTTGTATCCCCACATTTTATTATTATGTGAAGCTTATATACAATATCAATGGTCCATTGATATTATGTGGTACATTACGGTAATACCTATTACAATATCACAGTTGTTCTTGCTTTACAAATTACATGGAATACAAATTGTCATTCTAATTAATACTATTTATATATATTACATATAATAAGATTGTCATTAATACACATATACAAAACTCTAGCAATATGGGATATTTGTTATATCTATGGTTCTCAATCTGGAGCGTACTGTGAATCGACACAGATGGTATAAAAATATAAATTAGGTATTTACATTGTTGTTAAGATATATGTAACATGAAATGCAACACGTGAATACAATATAACATATGTTTATAACATTACAATTGGAGTGATATAATACTTTATTCCAAATACCATACATAAGGCTTCTAGTGACATAATATCCATATGTCCATGACACTTTAATATTTGCCACTTATACAATGCACATTTATATACTTATGATATATATTATCCTACATTATGTTGCAAAATGTTAATATATAACATTTTATACAACATAGTGTATTGACTTTGAGTCATATTATGTTGACATTATTAGCCTTATATATTATATCATACATATGTACACCTAATATTATATACAAATATAATGTGATCTTTGTGGCTTGTTATATTGTTGATAGATACATTACAAACAAATAATAAATTATCGATATTGTATTACTGTATATCTAACATATATTGTGAATTATAGATAATGAGGATATGATTAGAGATTAACGTGATATTACCATACCCTCACACTTTATGTAAATACTCCATTAATATCCCATCATATTGTATAATAACCTATAACATATATATAGAATTTACTCAGAATATCACAAGTTTACAATATTGTTAATCCTATCATATATGCAATAATTATGTCAAATATCTAGCGATCATATTTGTACAATATGTGTGCCATACAACATTGTTACATATATTATGTTATTGGTATATACATAATGCAAGTTATTCAAACATACCATCTTATACAATATAAAGAGTTATATATGAACATTGATTAAGGTAACATAATTACAACTCATTTAATGGTATAGGTGCTAGATGCAACATTGTATAACATTGTTACACCATTTGGACATGTGTCAGAGATAGACCTAGTACCATATGTTGTACTATAGGCTTGGATCTATATGTACAATATACAACATATGGTATGTACAATATGAATTGTCAACATGTATTTTACATACTTATAATCATGTATTTACAATGTATATACAATGTTAGTAACATCAAACAACTATCCTAGGTGTTACCAATGGTGACATTTAGTACATTGTGCATATATAATATCAATTTACACAATATATGTATACAATTTGTATGTTATGATAATGTGTATATAATGTTATACCTTATACTATCCCACACATTTTGTGTGCATATATGCTTTGTATCTATGTAAATACCTGTGTGTACAGTTGCATGTATGTACACCATGGTAGTGAGTATACCATAGGTATGTTGTGATCATGTTTCCATATATGTGCCATTATTACCATATACCTTTTTCATATAAGCATACAATTGTATATAACTAATTACAATCCACATTACAGTGCATCATATACAATATATGGACAATGAATCTATGTTATAAGGCATGTTTAAATATACACTTATACATATACGTTATGGGCCATATATGTGTACTATACGCAATATAAGGCATTGTCATATGCCTATACATTTATGTGTTTGTATGTGGCAACATGATCACAACATACCTATGGTTTACACTATTGCATATCAATTCCTGTACATATATACAACACAGTAATGTAACTTTAATTAGGTATGGCATCCAATTCTAGCAATGTATCTAATAGTCATTGATATTGTATAAAATCTGTGATGCTCTCATTTATATAGGTAACCTTACTTTACTGAATTACTGTGTTATGTTAGAACAATATATGTGTGGTAACTAAATATCATAACATTATGTAATTATAGGTTGTACATGTATAAGTGTAACATATTGAAATCTATTGATTGTCAATAGTTACAAATCCATAATCATATCAATCATGTACACATTGCAATACACTATTCTCAAAGTTTTGAGACAAGCTAATGTTTCCTTTTCTTGAATTGAATATTTCAATTCGGCCGGATTGAATGTCCCATTTGTATACTTGCAAAGTAAATAACTCATTTGATTGGGTGGTTTTTCCAAAAGACAACCAGCCTATATATCTGTACTGGCATCAATTTGAACCAGCAGTGTATCCATAGGAAGATAATTGTATAGAACAAGTAAATCCTTACACAATGTTTTCAATTTTTGGACAGCATAAGTGTCTTCATTAGTCCAATTCCATTGAGATTTAGTACTACATTTAAGTTGTAAAACTTTTCGTTCTTTGGCAAAAAACCTTGATCTGAAATATAATTTAAAATACCTAAAAATTGTTATATATGAGTTTGATGTTTTAATTGATCAAGAAATTGATGAATTTCATTTAGAATATTTAGTTGTAATTTTAAATATCCATTTTGAAATTCAATACCTAAATATTCAATATTTTGTTGTGCTAATTTTAATTTCTTTTGACTTAAAATTAATTATTTATCTTTACAATGCTGAAGGACTACTTTAACTTTTTTCAAATGATCCATTTTATCTTGATTAGAATAGATAATAATATCATCAATATACAAAAGTAAATTCTTCTAATCCTTCTAAATTATTATTTATAAAGCGTTGATAAATGCTTGGTGCTTGTTTTAATCCAAAAGGTAATACATTCCATTAATAATGTTTTTGTGGAGGACATGTAAAACCTGTTAATGTTTTGGTATTTTCATGTAATCTTAATTGCCAATATCCAGATTTTGCATCTAAAGTTGTAAACCATGTATGTCCTTTTAACTTATTGATAATATAAACTTTTCATGGAAGTTTATATGCATCACTTATAGTGGCTTCATTAAGTTTTTTATAATTGATAACCATTCTACGTTTTCCTCATTTTTGGTCAATGGAATTATTTATGCAAAATGCTGGGACTGATTATTTACTAGTACTAGGTGAAATTAACTTCTTGCGTAGGATCTTTTAGTTTGATTTCAATTAATTGTTGATTATGATTTTTAATTGGATCAAGAGGATTTTCACTGCAAATATTTTGTAATAATGTTTCAATTTCTAATTGAATAGACTCAGCAGATAGAATTAAAGATAATCTAATTTTGAGGTTAAGAGTTGTAATTTTTGATAATATGTAGTATGATAGATAGGAATTTTAAGAATTATAGATTTCTGATTTATACTTTGAATTCTATGAGTTTTTAATGTAATGTAATGTAAATATTGACAAAATAGATTATATAATTGTAAGAAATTATTTCCTAAAATTAATGGTAGACCTAATTCTTGTTGATAAATAGAAGGTACTGGGAATGTAAATTTTTCTATGATAATATTATTATAATAACTTACATACCACATTAATTTAAAACTCCCATCTGCTATATGTATTTGTAATGGTTTTTCAAGTTTTTCCCATGTAGTTAACAATTGTTTAGATGCAATACAAATAGTAGCTCCAGTATCTATATATGCATTTATTCTTTTATTCTAAATTATCACTTGAATAAAAGTTGTGTTTGGATTCAGTTTGTGATTCATAATAATATATAGAAGAAATTGTGGAATCTGTATTATAGTTAGATTCGATTGGTTCTAACTCCTCCTAAATTGCTGATTGCAATATGTTTAATTTTACTTTGTATTGTTTGTTTTTTTTTTCCATTTAGGACAAGTATTTGCATAATGTCCTTATTCTTTACATAACCAACATCTACAAGATTTTTTCTGTTGAGGACAATCCTTTTGTTTTGGTTTAAACTGTCTATATTTATGTTTGCGAAATTGTTTTTATAAGGCCTAAATGGTTTTCTTTTATAATAATTGTGAGGATAGCGTTTCCATTTATATGTCTTATATGGTTTATAAAACTTTTTTCTTTTATACTTTTTCAAAGACGTCTTATATTCACAGCCATATTGTTGGGGTACTTCATCATATTTGGAACAACATAACTAGAGGTTTTTATGTTTTAATGTTCGCTTGAATTTTGTGTCAAAACATTGTTTTGTTAAAACGTCATAAGTTGTAAGAATAACGCCACCTAGATTATAAGTTGTTGCTCTATTTTCTCTTATTTCATGAAATTTATCTTCAGCTTTTTGATTCATAGGGTAAGGTAATTTTTGAATGAAAATTTTAATATACATTTCTTGTTCGGATCTAGTTAATTTATAATAATATTTTTTAAAATTCACATATATATTTGTCTAAATAACATATATCACATATACGCATATTATTTAAATTTCATAAAGCTTTTAGGCGATCATTATTTGATACTTCTTGTTTAAATGAACGAATGTGTTTTCTTATAAATTCTTTATAAATTTCTGCTGAAATAATGAGAAAAGTTTACATATTAGTGGATACATTTTGATATACTTGAGTATTTTTAATTCCATCCACATTATGTAATAAAAAACTTTGTACTATTCCAGATGTTTTATATGTAACAAAATTCCATAATAAGTCTTTACTTTCGGAATCACTAAAAGGTTTTTCAATTTGAATTAGTAATTGTAATTTATCTACCCATTCATATATTAACTTTTCTGGTTGAAATACACAATCAAGATTTAATATTCCATCAGGACCTAAAGAAATATATTTTGGAGTATATTCAGACAGATATCGTCGTATTTTTTATCTGTTTTGATAATATCCATGTTGATTAATAGATTCATTAGTTTGCCATTGATATGAAGTTTGTTGTTCCTTTTTTCTTTTTGTACCACTTATTTTTTCTTGTTCTTATTTTATAGTCTATTGATGCTCTCTAATTTTACTGCTTTCTGGTTGTTCATCATCAACATATACTTCTTGATCTGATTCATAGCCACAAATAATTTCATCGTTATTAGTGATTTGATTAGCTTTCTCTATAACTATTTGTAAAGTAAGTTTTTGTATTAATTAAGTAATTTCTGATAATTGTGAAGATATATTTCTTTCAACATTTTCTAAGGAGTCAAAATTTTCTAAAGACTCCAGAGTTAAATTGTCCATGGTTTTTCTAAGGTCAAAGGCTCTGATACCATTCTTTGGTGCATTGTTTACTGTTCTTGTTGTTCTATTTGTTTTGCTATATGTTTTTCTAATTTTGTTAATTTTTGTTGTATTTCCTGTAAATAGTCTTTATTTTGCTTATTCTCTTTTATTAATTGACTTACTATCTATAATATAGTAGTCTGTATTCATGTTAATTCAGTAATTTGTAATGTTAATTCTTTTTTATTTTCTTTTAACTCTTGAATATACTGAGTAACACTCATAATTTATCTATAATATAAGTCGTTAATTATGTTAATTGGGTTTTTATATTTTCTATTTCAGCTAATGTTTTATTAGGTGGATCAATAATTTTGATATTTGATTCAATTTTCTTTTTAGGTTCAATAAATTGAATTGGTGTGATAATTTTAATGATTGGGATCGTAAAGGATGGGAAGATTTGGACGAAGAGGGTTTATTTGAAAAAGAGTATCTTCGTGTTTGAGAATTATTTAATGGAATAGGATATTGAATTGCAGTTAATGTCCTTAATTTAGTTCTAAAATTTGTTCCTACTTTTGTTACATTGTTAAATAATTGGTCTAGATAAATTTTATCTGTATTTTTAAATTCGATACTATGATGAGAATTTGTTAAAGCATAACTTCTTTGATAAGTGATAGAAAAAGGATATTGTCCATTAGTCATTAAATCTTCTTTATAAAATTTATATGCTATAGTAATTGTATCATCTAAATTATGGGATTTGAGGGGAATTCCTAATTTTAAACAAGAATTAAATTTAATTTTTCCATATGCTAAATTTCCATTCATCATTCCTATTATTTGATCATTTAAATCTGTCATTCTTTCATCTACTATTGCCATTTGTATAGGAGAATCTATTCTTCTTGAAATGTAGATTTTAAAAGAATTTGTATAGTAGAGAGATGAATATAACCAATTTTTATTCTTTTATTTTCTGGTATTTTCTGTAATTGTTTTGATATTTGTTCTTGATCTATTAAATTAATTCGTATATATCCATTACATTGATCCATTCTAATGGGTGTTTCATGAACAATTGTTCCAAAATAAATAATATTTTTCTGATGTAAAACTTGTTTCAAAAGTGATGATTGAATATCTTGTCCAGCTTTTAAATTTAGTTAAGCTTTAGCTATTTGTTTTTGTTTATCATTAGATAATAGAGAGTTTATGTGAAATCGTAACAAAGTGTATGATTTATAATGTGAATATCTTGCTAGTATTTATAAGTGTTCATGTTACACCAACTGAAGTTATAAATACATTGTATACAATATACATTGTAATGGGTCCATTATATACGCCGATAACTAGTATAATTGGGGCCTAGTATATTATTTATGGTATACACAATAAATAGGACTATGGTATATGTATAGGATTGTGTTTATACAGAAGTGTGTATGTACATTGTATACAGTTAATGCGTGATGTGAACCTCAAGGATGAACCTTGAAACCCAACAATCACACAATTGCAAGCGAGGAACCCAATAAAGCTAAAAACAGGTTTAGGAGAAAAAAAACCTTAACCCAATGTCTATAGAAGACAAGAACCAAAGGTATAGGATAGGTTTTGAACGTGATAAGATAATAATCTTGATAAGTTCATGAGTCCACCAAGGAACCAAAAGAGAGATTAACCTCACTCCATCAATTATGAATTTTCTCCACCTTGAACAATACAATGCTTGCCTTTATATAGGCAATAAGGTAAGAGCTAATTAAGGTGAGAAATCATCCTAATTGCATAATTTGATCAGAATCATTATTTGATTGAGCTAATTAAGGTAAGATCTGATTAATTTAAGAAATCACCCTAATTGAATGATTTGACCAGAATCATTATTTGATTATTCCTAATTTGTTGGGACAGCTTGCGTAAGTTCATGAATGTCTCCCACGAATCTTGGAATGCTTGGAACAAATTGGAATAATTTAGACACTCATTGAGCTTCTTAACTTAGCTAGGATTAGATTTATTGGGCCTTGAATACTTTCCAAGCTAATTAGAGCCTGTTTAGTCCATGTATCTTCAGTTAGCCTATTTATGGCTTCCTTTATCTTCTTGGCTCTAGCTCCTGTAATTGGGCCTCCTTGAATGTTCAATGACTAAAACGACCTAGACCACCCACCCTCAGATATTGTTCGCTTTGACTTTCAGCCCAGCCCAAATCCTCACGGTTTTGCTCTTCCTAGCCTAGCTAGGAAAACACATCAATAGGGGAGAGGTATCCATATCCTTATAAGGCATACTTTGTTCTCCTCTTCAACTGATGTGGGTCTCACAATCCGCCCCCTGGGCCAAGCATCCCTGCTGGCCACCACCTTTGGGCCTAACATCCTCGCTGGCTATCCCCCTTGGGCCCAACGTCCTCGCTGGCACAACAGGTTGAGAACCGGCTCTTGATACCATTTGTAATAGCTGAAACCACCTGCCCACAGATATTGTCCACTTTGGACTTTGGGCCCAACCTACACCCTTACGGTTTTACTCGTCCCAGCCCAGCTGGGAAAACACGTCTATGGGGGAGAGGTATCCATACCCTTATAAGGCATACTTCGTTCTCCTCTCTAACTGATTTGGGATTCTCACAATCCACCCCCTTTGGGCCTAGGGTCCTTGCTGACACAACGGGTTGGGAACTGACTCTGATACCATTTGTAGTAGCCCAGACCACCTGCTCACAGATATTATCCATTTTGGGCTTTGGGCCTAGCCCAAATCCTCATGGTTTTGCTCTTCCCAGCCCAGCCGGGAAAATGTGCCTTTAGGGGAGAGGTATCTATACCCGTATAAGGCATACTTCATTCTCCTCTCCATACTTCGTTCTCCTCTCTAATTGATGTGGGATTCTCACAATTCACCCCCCTTTGGCCCTAACGTTCTCACTGGCAACCCCCCTTTGGGCCTAACATCATGGTTGGCACAACAGGTTGGGAACTAGCTTTGATACCATTTGTAACAGCCTAGGCCACCCGCCTATAGATATTGTTCACTTTGGGCTTTGGACCCAGTCCAAACCCTCACGATTTTGCTCTTCCTAGCCCAGCCAGGAAAATGTGTCTTATGAAGGAGAGGTATCCATACCCTTATAAGGCATACTTTGTTCTCTTCTCCAACAAATGTGGGATTCTCCCAATCCACCCCCTTTTGCCCTAGCAACCTTACTGGCCACCCCGCTTTGGACCTAGCATCTTAGCTGGCACAACGGGTCGAAAACTGACTTTGATACTATTTGTAACAGCCCAGACCACCTACCCATAAATATTGTTCACTTTGGGTTTTGGACCTAGCCCAAAACCCTCATGGTTTTGCCCTTCCTAGCCCAGCTAGGAAAATGCATCTATAGGGGAGAGGTATCAGTACCTTTATAAGGCATACTTCGTTCTCTTGTCTAACTGATGTGAGATTATCGCTGGCCAACCCCCTTTGGGCCTAGTGTCTTTACTGGCTATCCCCTTTGGACCCAGCGTCCTCGCTGGCACAAGGGGTCAAGAACCGACTTTGATGCCATTTGTAACAGCCCAGATCACCTGCCTATAGATTATGTTCACTTTGGGCTTTGGACCCAACCCAAAACGCTCATGATCTTGCTCTTCCCAGCCCATCTAGGAAAACGCATCTTATGTGGGAGAGGTATCCATACCCTCATAAGGCATACTTTGTTCTCTTCTCCAATCGATGTGGGATTCTCACAATCCACCTCCTTTTGGCCCAACGTCCTTGTTGGCCACCTCGCTTTGGACCTAGAGTCTTAGCTGGCACAACGAGTCGAGAACCAACTCTTAATACCATGTGTAATAGCCTAGACCACCCACTCACAGACATTGTCCACTTTGGGCTTTGGGCCCAACCTAAACCTTAACTGTTTTGCTCTTCCCAACCCAACTGGAAAAATGTGTCTATGGGGTAGAGGTATTCATACCCTTATAAGGCATACTTCGTTCTCCTCTCCAACCAATGTGGGATTCTCACAATGGGCTAGGAAGAGCAAAATCGTGAGGGTTTGGGCTGGGCTCAAAGCCCAAAGTAGATAATATATGTGGGTGGGTGGTCTAGGCTATTACAGGTGATATCAGAGCCAGTTCTCGACCCGTTGTACCAGCAAGGATGCTGAGCCCAAAAGGGTTGGCCAGTGAGGATGTTGGGCCCAAAGGGGGATGGATTGTGAGAATCCAACATCAGTTGGAGAGGAGAATGAAGTATGCCTCATAGGTATGGATACCTCTCACCCATAAGATGCGTTTTCCTAGCTGGGCTAGGAAGAGCAAAACCGTAAGGGTTTGGGCTGGGCCCAAAGCTCAAAATAGACAATATCTATGGGGGGTGATCTAGGCTGTTACCAATGATGTCAGAGCTGGTTCCTAACCTATTGTGCCAGCAAGAACGCTAGGCCCAAAGAGGGGTAGATTGTAGAATCCCACGTCGGTTGGAGAGGAGCACGAAGTATGCCTTATAAGAATATGGATATCTCTTCTCTATAAATGCGTTTTCCCAGCCAGGCTAGGAAGAACAAAATCATGAGGGTTTAGGCTGGACCCAAAGCCCAAAGCAAGCAATATCTGTAGGTGGGTGGGCTGGGCTATTACAAATGGTATCGAGCCTGTTCTCGACTTGTTGTGCCAGTTAGGATGCTAGGCCCAAAAGATGGGTGGCCAGTGAGGATGCTGGGCCCAAAGACGGGTGGGCAGCGAGGAATCTGTGTCCAAGGGGGGTAGATTGTGAGAATCCCACATCGATTGGAGAGGAGAACGAAATATGCCTTATAAGGATATGGATACCTCTCTCCCAAATACGCATTTTCCCAGCTGAGCTGGAAAGAGCAAAATTGTGAGGGTTTGGGCTGGGCTCAAAATCCAAAGCGGACAATATCTGTAGGTGGGTGGTCTGGACTGTTATAATGATTCCTTTAAAGCTTTGCTTAGGCCAACTTGGCTCCCATCATTCCCCCACTATTTAGAAGGATTTGTCCTCGAATCATCACCTTATCTCCACTCACAACTTTAGAATTCATATTGAAAACTTGAAAAAGAATGTTAGAAATATCCTCTCATCACTTTGTTGCGTGTTTCTCTCAATTAATGCCACTCAACTCTCATGTTTACACAATTTATATTTGGCTTTTCAATATAACGTTGCTTACATAAACTCCTGCCTTTTACCACTCTTGAAATTCCTATTTTAATTCTTTATAGAACAAAATAAACCAAATCAAGACAATTAAACTTGCAGCAATTCAAAATGGTTTAGAATGTAACAAAAGAAACTGAAATAATGAGAAAGGATTTTTTTTAATACAAGGGAAAAATAAAACACTAAAATCGACCTAGCGCAATGTTCTGGTGTACATTGCGCCTTTCCTGTCCCTCTAGTAGATATCTCGTGTAGGAAGCGGAGGTTCCTAAAGAAAATGAATGCCTGGGTTGGCCTTGAGGGCTATGACAGCCAGGTTATCTGGACTTTGGTTCCCTTCACGGTGCATGTGCTAGATGCTTATCTCCCATTCTCGGTGGAGTAGACCAAGTATACCTATCAACAAGAAATGATTTGGATCAGTCTTGGTAATGAGAGCTGATATAATTTTAATGACTTCTAAGAAGTCCACTTCTAGTATGAGCCTACGATAACCCTTCACCCAAGCTAATGTGAGGCCTGAGTGGACTCCCCATAGTTCTACTGTTAAAGTCGAACCATTTCTAGTGTGCTAAAAAAATCCTCCACACCACTTGTTGTGCCAGTCTCTAATCAGACCACCTGCAGTAGCGGTGGCGGTGCCTTGTGTGAATGCACCATCCATATTGAGTTTAACCCATGTTTCTGGCAGTTTAGTCCAACCCACTAGGCTGCCTACTAAGAGGCTCGGATGCGGGAATACATAGCTTTCCACTACTCTCGCCCTAGCTATCCACGCTACATACTCCAATACGGCATGTTGACCATTTACTAGCCAAACTTAATGTTATTGCTCAGGATGAGAATATAAAGTTTGATCAACTTGAACCAAAACAATGTGAGAAGGGCAAGGGTAGTGAGTTTGAAAAGAGTGTTGAGGGAAAAAAGCCCCAAAAGAAAATAGACATTGGCCCATTGGTGAGTGACTGCACATGTGAAAACAAGAAAGTGGAATGTGCAAGAGAGAAGAGCTCAGTGAGAAAGAAAACAAGCGAAGAGAAAGAGAGAAAATTGAGCTTGTACGTTAGTGGGAAAGATTTGAGAACTTGTGGAGAGAAAAGAGCACTTGA
>JAOSBO010016412.1:0-32069 GCA_027563915.1 Erythroxylum rotundifolium
CAATTTAAATATTAAATGGACAAAAATCTAACAATTTATGTATCAAAAATTAATATAAAATGTCCATTAACACAAAGGTGCCCAACGGGCTATTTTTTCATCGAAGGTGCCTACAAATCTTGCCAATGGACTGTTTTGGTCACCAAAGGTGCAACAAGGTGCTGATTTTCCCACTGAATGTGCCCAACGGGCTATTTTTTCGTCGAAGGTGCCTACCACTCTTGCCAAGGGACTTTTTCTGCCACCAAAGGTGAACCAAGGTGCGTATTTTCCCACCAAAGGAGCACAGCATGCTTTTTTCTCCATCGAAGGTGCCTACCGACCATGCCAAGGGACTACTTCAGCCATTAAAAGAGCACCAAATGTGCCTAGCGACCGTGCCAAGGGATTATTTCGGCCACCAAAGGTGCACCAAGGTGCTGATTTTTCCACCGAAGGTGCCCAACGAACTATTTATCACACCGAAGGTGCCTAGCAATCGTGCCAAGGGATTGTTTTGGCCATCGAAGGTGCACCAAGGTGTTGATTTTCACACCGAAGGTGCCCAACGGGCTATTTTTCTGTCAAAGTTGCCTACCAATCTCGCCAAGGGACTGTTTTCGCTGCTAAAGGTGCACCAAGGTGCTGATTTTCTAATCAAATGTGCCCAACAGGCTATTTTTTCCACCAAAGGTGCCTACCAATTATACCAAGGGACTGTTTCGATGACTAAAGGTGCACCAAGGTGCTGATTTTCCCACTGAAGGTGCCCAAAGGGCTATTTTTCCCATCGAAGGTGCCTACCGACTGTGCCAAGGGACTATTTTGGCTAACGAAGGAGCACCAAATGTGCCTAGCTACCGTGCCAAGGGACTATTTCGGCCACCAAAGATGCCCCAAGGTGCTGATTTTCTCACCGAAGGTGCCCAGTGGACTATTTTCCACACCGAAGGTGCCTAGCGACTGTGCCAAGGGACTGTTTTGCCCACCGAAGGTGCACTAAGGTGTTGATTTTCGCACCAAAGGTGCCCAACGGGTTATTTTTTCGTCGACGGTGCCTACCAATCTTGCCAAGGGACTGTTTTGATCACCAAAGGTATATTAAGCTGCTGATTTTCCCACCGAAAGTGCCCAACGGGCTATTTTTTCATCGAAGGTGCCTACCACTCTTGCCAAGGGACTTTTTAGGCCACCAAAGATGTGCCAAGATGCTGATTTTCCCACCAAAGATGCACAACAGGCTACTTTTCCCATCAATGGTGCCTACCAACCATGCCAAGGGACTACTTCGGCCATCGAAGGACCACTAAATTTGCCTAGCAACAGCGCCAAGATATTATTTCGGCCACCAAAGGTGCACCAAGGTGCTGATTTTCCCACCGACGGTGCCCAACGGACTATTTTCCACACCAAAGGTGCCTAGCGACCGTGCCAAGGGATTGTTTTGCCCATCGAAGGTGCACCAAGGTGTTGATTTTAAAACCGAAGGTGCCCAACGGGCTATTTTACCGTTAAAGTTGCCTACCAATCTTGCCAAGGGACTGTTTTGGCCGCTAAAGGTGCACCAAGGTGCTGATTTTCCCGCCAAACATGCCGAACGGCTTATTTTCCACCAAAGGTGCATACCAATTTTACCAAGGGACTATTTCGATGACTAAGGTGCACCAAGGTGCTAATTTTCCCATCGAAGGTGCCTAATGGGCTATTTTTCCCATCGAAGGTGCCTACCGACTGTGCCAAGGGACTATTTTGGCCAACGAAGGAGCACCTAATGTGCCTAGCGACCGTGCCAAGGGACTATTCTGGCCACCAAAGATGCCCCAAGGTTCTGATTTTCCCACCGAAGGTGCCCAATGGACTATTTTCCACACCGAAGGTGCCTAGCGACCGTGCCAAGGGACTGTTTTGGCCACCGAAAGTGCTCCAAGGTGCTGATTTTCACACCGAAGGTGCCCAACAGGCTATTTTTCCATCGAAGGTGCCTACCAATCTTGCCAAGGGACCGTTTTGGCCACCAAAGGTGCACGAATGTGCTAATTTTCCCACGGAATGTGCCAAACGGGGTACTTTTTCGTCGAAGGTGCCTACCACTCTTGCCAAGGGACTTTTTCGGCCACCAAAGGTGCCCCAGGGTACTGATTTTTTACCACTAAAGATGCACAACGAGCTATTTTTCCCATCAAAGGTGCCTACCTACCGTGCCAAAGGACTACTTCGACCATCGACAGAGCACCAAATGTGGCTAGCGACCGTGCCAAGGGACTATTTTGGCCACCAAAGGTGCACTAAGGTGCCGATTTTCCCACCGAAGGTGCCCAACGGACTATTTTCCACATTGAAGGTGCCTAGCGACTGTGCGAAGGGACTATTTTGGCCACCGAAGGTGCACCAATGTCCTAATTTTCACACCAAAGATGTCCAACGGGCAATTTTTCCATTGAAGGTGCCTACCAATCTTGCCAAGGGACTGTTTTGGCCATCAAAGGTGCACCAAGATGCTGATTTTCCCACCGAACGTGCCCAACGGGCTATTTCTCCAACCAAAGGTGCCTATCAATTGTACCAAGGGACTGTTTTGATGACTAAAGGTGCATCAAGGTGCTAATTTTCCCACCGAAGGTGCCCAACGGGCTATTTTTCCCATCCAAGGTGCCTACCGACTGTGCCAAGGGACTATTTTGGCCAACGAAGGAGCACCAAATGTTCTTAGGGATGGTGCCAAGGGACTATTTCGGCCTCCAAAGTTGCACCAAGGTGCTAATTTTCCCACCGAAGGTGCCCAATGGACTATTTTTCACAGGGAAGGTGTTTAGCGACCGTGCTAAGGGACTATTTTGGCCACCGAAGGTGCACCAAGGTGCTGATTTTCGTACCGAAGGTGCCCAACGGGCTATTTTTCCCTCGAAGGTGCCTACCAATCTTGCTAAGGGACCGTTTTGGCCACCAAAGGTGCACCAAGGTGCTGATTTTCCCAACGAACGTGTCCAACGGGCTATTTTCCCCACTGAAGGTGCCTAGCGACCATTCGAAGGGACTGTTTCAGCCACTGAAGGTGCACCAAGGTGCTGATTTTTTAGACAAAGATGGCCAATGGGCCATATTTACCAACGAAGATGCCTACTAACCGTGCCAAGGGACTGTTTCGGCGACCCAAGGTGCTAATTTTTCGATGGAAGGTGTATTTTTCCCATCGAAGGTGCCTACCGACCACGCCAAAGGACTATTTCGGCCACCGAAGGAACACCAAAGGTGCTTATCGACAGTGTCAAGGCACTGTTTCGGCCAGTGAAGGTGCACCAAAGGTGCAGAACAGGCTTTTTTTCCCACCGAAGGTGTCTATCCACCGTGCCAAGGGACTATTTCGGCCACCAAAGGTGCACCAAGGTGTTAATTTTCCCACTAAAGCTGCTCAATGGGCTGTTTTTCCCACCAAAGATTCCTACAGATCGAGCCAAGGGATTGTTTAGGCCACCAAAGATGCACCAAGGTGCTGATTTTTCCACTGAAGGTGCCCAACGGGCTATTTTTCTGGTCTAAGGTGCCAACTTACTAGGCCAAGGCACTGTTTCGGCCACCAAAGGCGCACAAAGGTGCTGATTTTCCCATCGAAGGTGCCTAGCGACTGTGCCAAGGGACTATTTTGGACATCGAAGGTGCACCAAGGTGCTGATTTTCCCAACAAAGGCACCCAACGGACTATTTTTCTGCCGAAGGTGCCTAGCAACTGTGCCAAGGGACTTTTTGGGCCATCGAATGTGCACCAAGATGCTGATTTTCCCACCGAAGGTACCCAATGAGCTATTTGTCCCGCCAAAGGTGCCTACCGGCAATGCCAAGGTACTATTTCGACCACCGAAGGTGAACCAAGGTGCTTATTTTTCCATTGAAGGTGCCCAACGGACTGTGCCAAGGTGCCTACCGATCATCCAAAGGGACTGTTTCAACCTCTGAAGGTGCAACAAGGTGTTGATTTTCCCACCAAAGATGCCCAACAGGCTATTTTTGCTGCCGAAGTTGCCTAGCCACCATACCAAGGGAACGTTTCGGCCACCGAAGCTGCACAAAAGGTACCTAGCGACCATGTCATCGGACTGTTTTGGCCGCCGAAGGTGCACCAAAGTGTTGATTTTCCCACCAAAGGTGCCCAACGTGCTATCTTTTCGGCCGAAGGTGCCTACCGACCCTGCAAAGGGACAATTTCAGCCACCAAAGGTACACCAAGGTGCTGATTTTCCCACTGAAGCTACCCAATGGGCTATTTTTTCCATCGAAGATGCCTACCGACTGAGCCAAGGGACTATTTAGGCCACCGAAGGTGCACCAAGATGCTGATTTTCCCACTAAAGGTGCCCAACGGGCTGTTTTTCCCAACGAAGGTGCCTACCGACCGTGTCAAGGGACTGTTTAGGCCACCGAAGGCCCGCAAGGTGCTGATTTTCCCACCGAAGGTGCCCAGAGCGCTATTTCTTCCAACGAAGGTGCCTACTGTCAAGGGACTGTTTCGAACACAAAAGGAGCACCAAGGTACTGATTTTCCCATCGAAGGTGCCCAATAAGCTGTTTTTCCTATCGAAGGTGCCTAGTGACTGTGCCAAGGGGCCCACCGATCATCCAAAGGGACTGTTTCGGGCTCTGAAGATGCATCAAGGTGCTGATTTTCCCACCGAAGGTGCACAACGGGCTATTTTTCCGATCGAAGGTGCCTACCAATTGTGCCAAGGCACAATTTCGGTCACCAAAGGTGCACCAAGGTGCTAATTTTCCCACCGAAGCTGTCTAACTAGCTATTTTTCCCACCGAAGATGCCTAACGACCGAGCCAATGGACTGTTTAGGCCACCAAAGGTGCAACAAGGTGCTGATTTTCCAATCGAAGGTGCTCAAAGAGCTATTTTTCCCCATAAAGGTGCCTACCAACCGTGTCAAGGGACTGTTTCGGACATAAAAGATGCACCATGGTGCTGATTTTCCCACCGAACGTCTCCAACGGAGTACTTTTCCCGCCTTACGTGCCTACAAAACGTGCCAAGGGACTATTTCGACAACTAAAGTTGCACCAATGGTGCCTAGCGACCATGTCAAGGGATTATTTCAGCAACCAAAGGTTCACCAAGGTGCTAATTTTCCCAATGATGGTGCCCAACGGGCTTTTTCTCCTACCGAAGGTGCCTACCGACCATGCTAAGGAATTAGTTTGGCCACCGAAAGTGCATCCAGATGCTGATTTTCCCCCCACAGTTGCCCAACGGACTATTTTTCCCGTAAGGTGCCTACCGACCGTGCCAAGGGACTGTTTCAACCACTGAAGGTGCACCAAAGGTGCCTAGAAACCATCCCATGGGATTGTTTTGGCCACCAAAGGTGCACCAAAGTGCTGATTTTCCCACCGAAGGTGCCCAATGGGCTATTTTTCCCACTGAAGATGCCTGCCGACTGTGCCAAGGGACAATTATGGCCACCAAAGGTGCACCAAGGTGCTGATTTTCCCATCGAAGCTGCCCAACGGACTATTTTTCCCACCAAAGATGCCGATCGTCTGAGCCAAGGGACTGCTTAGGCCACCGAAGGTGCACCAAGATGCTGATTTTGCCACCGAAGGTGCCCAACCGGATATTTTTCCTAACAAAAAGGCCTATCAACCACGTCAAGGGACTGTTTTGACCATAAAAGGTGCACAAAGGTGTTCATTTTCCCATCGAAGGTGCTGAACGGGCTATTTTTCCCCCCGAAGGTGTTTAGTGACAGAGCCAAGGGACTATTTCGACCGCCAAAGTTGCACTTAGGTGCCGATTTTTCCACCGAAAGTGCCCAATGCGCTATTTCTCCTGTCATAAGCGCCTACCAATTGTGCCAAGGGACTGTTTCGACAACTAAAGTTGCACCAATGGTGCCTAGCGACCATGCCAAGGGACTATTTCAGCCACCAAAGGTGCACCGAGTTCCTGGTTTCCCCACCGAAGGTGCCCACCAACTTTGCCAAAGGACTATTTCGGCCAGCAAAGGTGCACCAAGGTGCTGATTTTCACACCAAAGGTGCCCAACAGGCTATTTTCCCAACTGAAAGTGCCTACCGACCCTGTCAAGGGATTGTTCCGGCCACTGAAGGTGCATTAAGGTGCTAATTTTCTCACAGAAGGTGCCCAAGGGCTATTTTTCTCAGAGATGGTGCCTACCGACCGTGCCAAGGGACTGTTTGGGCCATCGAAGGTGTACCAAGGTGCTGATTTTCTGACCAAAGGTGCCCAACCAGCTATTTTTCTACCGAAGGTGCATAGTGACCGCGCCAAGGGACCTTTTGGGCCACCGAAGGTGCATCAAGTTTCTGATTTTCCCACCGAAGGTGCAGCAAGTTACTGATTTTCCCACCAAAGGTGCCCAAAGGGCTATTTTTTGCACAGAAGGTGCCTAGCGGCCGTACCAAGGGACTGTTTCAGCCGCTAAAGGTGCCACAAGGTATTGATTTTCCCACCGAAAGTGCCCAATGGGCTATTTCTCTCGCCGTAAGTGCGTACCCATCATGCCAAAGGATTGTTTCGGCAACTAAAAGTGCACAATTGGTGCCTAGCGGCTATTCCAAGGGACTGTATCACAACTGGAGGCGCACCAAGTTGCTGATTTTGCCACCAAAGGTGAACAATAGGCCATTTTCCCCACCGAAGGTGCCTAGCGATTGTGCCAAGGGACTGTTTCGGCCACTAAAGCTGCACCAAGGTGACCATTTTGCCACAAAAGGTGCCTAAAGGGCTATTTTTCCCGCAAAAGGTGCCAAGGGACTGTTTCAGCCACTGAAGGTGTACCAAATTGCTGATTTTCCCACTGAACGTGGCCAACAGGCAATTTTCTCACCGACGGCGCCTACGGACCATGCCAAGGGATTGTTTCGACCACCAAAGGTGCACTAAGGCGCTCATTTTCTCACCAAAGGTGCCCAACGGGCTATTTTTCCTCCGAACATGCATACTGACCATGCCAAGGGACTATTTCAACCACCGAAGGCACGCCAAGGTGCTGATTTTACCATCGAAGGTGCCTAAAGGGCTATTTTTCCCACCGAAGGTGCCTACCAATTATGCGAAGGGACTGTTTCAGCCACCAAAGGTGCAGCAAGGTATTGATTTTCCCGTCGAAGTTACCCAACGAGCTATTTTTCCCATGGAAGGTGCTTACTGACCGTGCCAAGGGACTATTTCGACCACCGAAGGAACTCTAAAGGTGCCTAGCGACCGTGCCAAGGGACTATTTCGACCACCAAAGGTGCACCAAGGTGCTGATTTTCCCACCGAAGGTTCCCAGCTGGCTATTTTTCTTGCCGAAGGAGCTTACCGATGGTGCCAAGGGACTATTTCTGCCACTAAAGGTGCACCAACGTGTTCATTTTCCCACCGAAGGTGCCCCACGGGCTATTTCCCCACCGAAGGTGCCTAGTGAATGTGCCAAGGGACTGTTTCGACCACTGAAGTTGCTTCACGGTGCTAATTTTCCCACCAAAGATGCCCAACGGGCTATTTTCCCCAACGAAGTTGCCTAGCGACCGTGCCAAGGGACTGTTTCGGTCACTGAAGGTTCACCAATTGTGCCTAGCGACCGTGCCAATGGCTATGTCAGCCACCAAAGGTGCACCAATGTCCTGATTTTCCTGCCGAAGGTGCCCAAAGGGCAATTTTTCCAACCGAAGGTGCCTAATGACTGTTCGAAGGGACCATTTTAGTCACTGAAGGAGCACCAAGGTGTTGATTTTCCCAACGAAGGTTCCCAACAGGCTATTTTTCCCAACGAAGGTGCCCACCGACCATGCCAAGGGACTATTTCAGCAATCGAAGGTGCCCCAAGGTCCTGATTTTCCCATCGAAGGTTCCCATCAAAGGGACTATTTCGACCATGAAAGGAACACCAAAGGTGCCTAGCGACCGTGCCAGGGGACTATTTCAACCACCAAAGGTGCGCCAAGGTCCTTATTTTTCCACCAAAGGTGCAAACACGGGCTACTTTCCCCACCGAAGGTGCCTAGCGACCGTCCAAGGGGACTGCTTCGGTGACTGAAGGTGCACCAAAGTGCTGATTTTCTCAACGAAGGTGCCCAACGGGCTATTTTCCCCTCCCAAGGTGCCTAATGACTATGTAAGGGGACTGTTTCGGCCACCGAAGGTGCACCAAGGTGCTGATTTTCCCACTAAAGGTTCCCAACGAGCTATTCTTCCCATCGAATGTGCCCACCAATCGTGGCAAGGCACTGTTTTGGCGACCGAAGGTGCACTAGTGTGCTAATTTTGCGAACAACCAAGGGTGCCTATCGACTGTGCAAAGGGACTATTTCAGCATCCAAAGGAACATAAAAGGTTCCTACCAATTAGGCTAAGGGTCTGTTTTGGCCATCGAAGGCTCACCAAGGTACTGATTTCCCCACTATTTCAGCGACCGAAGGTGCCCCAGGGTCCTGATTTTCCCATCGAAGAATCCCATCAAAGGGACTATTTCGGCCATGAAAGGAATACCAATGGTGCCTAGCGACCGTGCCAGGGGACTATTTCCACCACCAAAGGTGCGCCAAGGTCCTGATTTTTCCACCAAAGGTTCAAAAACAGGCTACTTTCCCCACCAAAAGTGCCTAGCGACCGTGTAAGGGCATTGCTTCGGTGACTGAAGGTGCACCAAAGTGCTGATTTTCTCGCCGAAGGTGCCCAACGGGCTATTTTTCCCACTCAAGGTGCCTAGCAACCGTGCAAAGGGACTGTTTCGGCCACCGAAGTTGCACCAAGGTGCTGATTTTCCCACTGAAGGTTCCCAATGAGCTATTCTTCCCATCGAATGTGCCCACCAACCGTGGAAAGGGACTGTTTCAGTGACCGAAGGTGCACTAGCGTGCTAATTTTGCCACCAACAGAAGGTGTCTATCGACCGTGCAAAGGGACTATTTTAGCCTTCAACGGAACACAAAAAGTTCCTACCGATCGAGCTAAGGGACTGTTTTGGCCATCGAAGGCTCACCAAGGTACTCATTTCCCCACCAAAGGTGTCGAACGGGGCTATTTTTCCCACCGAAGGTGCCTATTGAGCATGCTGCACCAAGGTGATGATTTTCACACCGAAGGTGCCCAATGAACTATTTTTTCGTCGAAGGTGCCTACCAACCTTGCCAAGGGAATGTTTTGGCCATCGAAGGTGCACCAAGGAGCTGATTTTCCCAGCAAAGGTACAGAACGGGCTATTTTTCCCAGCAAAGTTGCCTACTGACCATGCTGAGGGACTATTTCAGTCACTGGAGATGCACAACGGTGCTGATTTTCCCACCAAAGGTGCTCAATAGGCTATTTTCCCCAGCGATGGTTCCGTGTGACTGTGCCAAGGGACTGTTTCAGTAATCAAAGCTGCATGAAGGTGCTGATTTTCCCACCGAAGGCACTAAAGGTGTTGATTTTCCCACCAAAGGTGCAGAACGGTCTATTTTTTCCGTCGAAGATGCCTAGCGACCATGCCAAGGGACTATTTCGACCATCGAAGGTGCACCAAGGTGCCGATTTTCTAAACGAAGATGCCCAACGGGCTATTTTTCCCACCGAGGGTGCCTACCGACCCTACCAAGGGACTGTTTCCCTCACTGAAGAAGCACCATGGTGCTGATTTTCCTACCGAAGGTGCCCAATTGGCTATTTTTACCCCTTAAGGTGCCTACCAATGAAGGTGCCTACCGACCCTAACAAAGGACTATTTCGGCGACCCAAGGTGCACCAAGGTGCTAATTTTCTCACCGAAAGTGCCCATCAAGCTATTTTTCCCATCAAAGGTTCCTACTGACCGTGCCAAGGGACTATTTCTACCGCCGAAGGAACACCAAAGGTGCCTACTAACTGTGCCAAGGGACTGTTTTGGTCACCGAAGGTGCACCAAGGTGCTGATTTTCCCACCAAAGGTGCTGAATGGGCTATTTCCCACCGAAGGTGTCTACTGACCGTGACACGGGACTGTTTTGATCACTGAAGGTGAACCAAGGTGCTGATTTTCTCGCCAAAGGTGCCCAACGAGCTATTTTTTCCACCGAAGGTGCTTATCAACCGTGCCAAGGGACTTTTATGGCCACCGAAGGTGCACCAAAGGTGCCTAGCAACCATCATCAGGGACTGTTTCAGCAACCGAAGGTGTACCAAGGTGCTGATTTTCCCACCGAAGGTGCCTAGCAATCGAGCTAAGGGACTGTTTTGGCAACCAAAGGCTCACGAAGGTGTTGATTTTCCTACCAAAGGTGCCCAACGGACTATTTTTCAGCAGAAGGTGCCTACCAACCTTGCCAAGGGACAGTTTCGACCACCAAGGATGCGCCAAGGTGCTGATTTTCCCACCCAAGGTGCCCAACGGGCTACTTTCCCCTCCGAAGGTGCCTAGCAACAATGTAAGGGGACTGCTTCGGTGACTGAAGGTGCACCAAGGTGCTGATTTTCCCACCAAAGGTGCCCAACGGCTTATTTTCTTCACCCAAGATGCCTAACGACCGTGCAAGGGGACTATTTCAACCACTGAAGGTGCACCAAGATGCTGATTTTCCCACCGAAGATACCCAACGGGCTATTTTTTCCATCGAAGGTGCCTACCAACCGTGCCAAGTGACTATATCACCCACCAAAGGAAAACCAAAGGTGCCTACTGATAGTGCCAAGGGACTGTTTCGTCCACCGAAGATGCACCAAGGTGCTGATTTTCCCACCAAAGGTTCCGAACGGGATATTTTTCCCGCCGAAGGTGCCTACCGATCATGCCAAAGGACTGTTTTGGCCACCGAAGGTGCTGGTTTTCCCATCGAAATTGCCCAATAAGCTATTTTTCCCACCGAAGATGCCTACTGACTGAGCCAAAGGATTGTTTAGGCCACAAAAGGTGCACCAAGGTGCTATTTTACCTGCCGAAGGTGCTTACGGACTGAGCCAAAGTACTGTTTTGACCACCGAAGGTCCACCAAAGGTGCCTAGCGACCACAAAAAGGTGCTGATTTTCCCATCGAAGATGCCAAACGGGCTTTTCTTCCCACCAAAGGTGCCTACCAATCATGCCAAGGGACTGTTTCGGTGATCATGCTAAGGAACTGTTTCGGACATCGAAGGTGCACCAAGATGCTGATTTTCCCACCTAAGGTGCCCAAAGAGTTATTTTTCCTGCCGAAGGTGCCTACCGACCGTGCCAAGGGATTGTTTCCACCACTGAAGGTGCACCAAAGGTGCCTAGCAACAATACCATGGGACTATTTTGGCCACCGAAGCTGTACCAAGATGCTGATTTTCCCATCAAAGGTGCCCAGTGGGCTATTTTTCCCACTGAAGTTGCCTACCGACCCTGCCAAAAGACTATTTCAGCCATCGAAGGTGAACAAAGGTGTTGATTTTCCCACCGAAGGTGCCCAACGAGCTATTTTTCCTACTGAAGGTGCCTATCGACCGTGCCAAGGTACTGTTTCGACCCCCGAAGGTCCATCAAAATGCTAATTTTCCCACCGAAGGTGGCCAACAGGCTATTTTCCCCACTAAAGGTGCCTAGTGACCATGCTAGGGGACTGTTTCGGCCACCAAAGGTGCAGCAAGGTGCTGATTTTCCCACAGAAGGTGCCCAAAGGGCTATTTTTCCCACAGAAGGTGCCTAGCGATCGTGCCAGGGGACTGTTTCAGCCACCGAAGGTGCACCAAGGTGCTAATCTTCCCTCCAAAGGTGCGCAACGGGCTATTTTTCCTACGAAGTTGGCTAGTGACTGTGCCAAGGGACTTTTTGAGGTACCGAAGGTTCAGCCAGGTGTTGATTTCCCCACCGAAGGAGCCCAACAGGCTATTTTTCCCACCAAAGGCTCCTACCTACAATGCCAAGGGACTGTTTCTACCACTGAAGGTGCACCATGGTGTTGATTTTCCCACCGAAGGTGCCCAACGGGCAAATTTACCCACTGAAGGTGCTTAGCAACCGTGCAAGGGGACTGTTTCAGCCACCGAAGGTGCACCAAGATGCTGATTTTGCCACTCAAGATACCCAACGGGCTATTTTCCCCACCAAACGTGCCTAGTGATCATGCAAGGGCATTGTTTCGATCACCGAAAGTGCACGAGAGGCTGATTATCCCACCAATGGTGCCCAATAGGCTATTTTTCCCACCGAAGGTGCTTACCAATCGCGCCAAGGGACTGTTTCGGCGATCAAAGGTGCACCAAGGTGTTGATTTTCCCACTGAAAGTGCCCAACAGGCTATTTTTCCCATTGAAGGTGAATACCCATCGTGCCAAGGGACTATTTTGGCCACCCAAGGAGCACCAAATCTGCCTAGCGACCATGCCAAGGAACTATTTCGATCACCAAAGGTGCACTAAGGTACTGATTTTCACACCAAAGGTGCCCAACGAGCTATTTTTCTATCGAAGGTGCTTACCAACCTTGCCAAGGGACTGTTTCAGCGACCTAAGTTGCACCAAGGTGCTGATTTTTTGACCCAAGGTGCAGAATGGGCCATTTTTCTCGCCGAAGGTGCCTGCCGACCATGCGAAGGGACTATTTCAGCCCCAAAAGGTGCTCCAAGGTGCTGATTTTCCATCGAAGGTGCCCAAAGGGCTACTTTCCCGATCGAAGGTGCTTAGCGATCATGTGAAAGGACTGTTTCAACCATCGAAGGTGCACCAAGGTGCTGCTTTTTCAAACGAAGGTGGACAACAGACTATTTCTACCAATGAAGGTGCCTTACGACCATGCCAAGGGACTGTTTCGGCGACCCAAGGTGCATCAAGGTTCTGATTTCCCCACATAAGGTGCCCAACGGGCTATTTTTCCCATCAAAGGTGCCTACCGACCATGCCAAGGGACTATATCGGCCACCGAAGGAACACCAAAGGTGCCTACTGATAGTGCCAAGGGACTGTTTCGTCCATTGAAGATGCACCAAGGTGCTGATTTTCCCATCAAAGATGCTGAACAGGCTACTTTTCTCGTCGAAGGTGCCTACCGATCATGCCAAGGGACTGTATTGGCCACCGAAGGTGCACACCAAGGTGCCGATTTTCCCACTGAGGCTAGCCAATGGGCTATTTTTCCCACTGAAGATGCCTACTAACCGAGCCAAGGGAGTGTTTAGGTCATAAAAGTTTCACCAAGGTGCTATTTTTCCCACTAAAGGTGCCCAATGGGCTATTTTTCCCACTGAAGTTGCCTACCGACCCTGCCGAGCGACTATTTTGGCCATCGGTGCACCAAGGTGTTGATTTTCCCACCGAAGGTGCCCAACGAGCTATTTTTCCCACTGAAGGTGCCTACTGACCGTGCCAAGGTACTGTTTCAGCCACCGAAGGTGCACCAAGGTGCTGATTTTCCCATCGAAGGTGGCCAACAGGCTATTTTCCCCACCGGAGGCGCCTAGTGACCGTGCCAAGGGACTATTTCACCTACTAAAGGTGCAACAAGGTGTTGATTTTCTCACTGAAGGTGCCCAAAGGGCTATTTTTCCTACAAAAGGTGCCTAGCGATCGTGTCAGGGGACTGTTTAAGCCACCGAAGGTGCACCAACGTGCTAAGTTTCCCTCCAAAGGTGTCGAACGAGCTATTTTTCCTACTAAGGTGCCTAGCGACCGTGCCAAAGGACTTTTTGGGGCATTTAAGGCGCAGCAAGGTACTGATTTCCCCACCGATGGTACCCAATGGGCTATTTTTCCCGTCTAAGACGCCTACCTACAATGCCAAGGGACTGTTTATACCACCGAAGCTGCACCATGGTGCTGATTTTCCCACCGAAGGTGCCCAATGGGCTATTTTTCTTGCCGAAGGTACACATCGACTATGCCAAGGGACTATTTCGGCCAGCAAAGGTGCACCAAGGTGTCGATTTTCCCACCGAATGAGGCCAACGAGCTATTTTTCCAGCCGAAGGTGCTTACCGACCATGCCAAGGGACTGCTTCGGCCACCAAAGGTGCACCAAGTGCTGATTTTCCCACCAAAGGCACCGAACGGGTTATTTTTCCACCGTAGGTGCCTACCAACCATGCCTAGGGACTGTTTTGGCCACCGAAGGTGCACCAAGGTGCTGATTTTCCCACCAAAGCTGCCCAATGCGCTCATTTTCACACCGAAGGTGCCTACCAACTGTGTGAAGGGACTATTTCGAAAACCAAACGTGCACCAAGGTGCTGACTTTCCCAATGAAGGTGCCCAACGGGCTACTTTTCCCACCGAAGGTGCCTACCGACTGTTTTGTCCATCGAAGGTGCACCAAGGTGCTGATTTTCCCAACAAAGGTGCCCAACAGGCTATTTTTCTTACCGAAGTTTCCTATAGGCCGTGCCAAGGGACTGCTTCAGCCACCGAAGGAACACTAAAGGTGCCTAGCGACTGTGTCAAGGGACAATTTCGACCAGCAAAGTTGAACCAAGGTTCTCATTTTCCTGCTGACGATTCCTGACAGGTTATTTTTCCTGCCGAAGCTGCCTACCGATCATGCCAAGGGACTGCGTTGGCCACCGAAGGTGCACCAAGGTGCTGATTTTCCCACCGAAGGTACCCAACAGCTATCTTTCCCGCCAAAGGTGCCTAGTGACCGTGCCAAGGGTCAGTTTCGGAGACCAAAGGAGAACCAACGTGCTGATTTTCCCACCAAAGGTGCCCAACGTGCTATTTTCCCCACCGAAGGTACCTAGCGACCGTGTAAGGGGATTGTTTCGGCCACCTAAGGTGCACCAAGGTGCTGATTTTCCCATCGAAGGTACCCAACGGGCTATTTTCCCTACCGAACGTGCCTAGGAAATGTGAAGGGACTTTTTGGACCATCGAAGGTACACCAAAGTGCTGATTTTTCCAAAGAAGGTGCCCAATGGGCTATTTTTACCAACAAAGGTGCCTACCAACCGTGTCATGGGACTGTTTCAGCCACCGAAGGTGCACCAATGTCCTGATTTTCACACCGAAGGTGCCTAGCGACTGTGAGAAAGCACTGCTTAGCCCACCGAAGGATCACCAAGGTGCTGATTTTCCCATTGAAGGGACTATTTCGACCACCAAAGGAACACCAAAGGTGCCTAGCGACCGTGCCAAGGGACTATTTCAGCCACCAAAGATGCACCAAGGTGTTGATTTTCCAGCCGAAGGGGCCCAACGACTTGTTTTCTCCACCCAAGGTGCCTAGCGACTGCGCAAGGGGACTGTTTTGGCCACCGAAGGTGCACCTAGGTGCTGATTTTCCCACCGAAGTTTCCTAATGGGCAAATTTTGCCATCGAATGTGCCTACCAACCGTGGCAAGGGACTGGTGATCAAAGGTGCACCAATGTGCTGATTTTCCCACCAAAGGTGCCCAATGGGCTATTTTCCCCACCGAAGGTGCCTAGCGACCGTGGGACTGTTTCAGCCACCGAAGGTACACCAAGGAGCTGATTTTCCCACCAAAGGTGCCCAACAGGCTATTTCCCCACCGAAGGTGCTTACCAATCGTGCCGAGGGACTATTTTGATGACCAAAGGTGCACAAGGTGCTGATTTTCCCACCAAAGGTGCCCAACCAGCTATTTTCCCCACCGATGGCTCCTAGCGATCATGCCAAGGGACTGTTTCGACCATCCAAGTTGAACCAAGGTACTGATTTTCCCACCAAAGGTACCCAAAGGGCTATTTTCCCCATCGAAAATGCCTAGCGACTGAGTCAAGGGACTATTTCGAAGATCGAAGGTGCACCAAGGTGTTGATTTTCACACCGAATGTGCCCAACGGGCTATTTTTCCTGCCGAAGTTACCTACTGACCAGGCTAAGGGACTGTTTCAGCCACCGAAGGTGCAGTAATGGTGCCTAGCGACCGTGTTAAGTGACTATGTTGGCGAAGGTGCCCAATGTACTGATTTTCACACCAAAAGTCCCGAAAGGGCTACTTTTCCCACCGAAGGTGCCTAGCGACCTTGCCAAGGGGCTGTTTCGGCTACCGAAGGTGCACCAAGGTGCTTATTTTCACCTCGAAGGTGCCCAAAGGGCTATTTTTATTCTGAAGGTGCCTAGCAACCGTGCCATGGGACTGTTTTGGGAACTGAAGGTGCATCAAGGTGCTGATTCTCTGACCGAAGGTGCCCAACCGGCTACTTTTCCCAACGAAGGTGTCTACTGAGCTTGCCAAGGGATTGTTTCGTCCACCGAAGGTGCACCATGGTGCTGATTTTCCCACCTAAGGTCCCCAACTGGCTGTTTTTCCCCCCGAAGGTGCCTACCGATCATACCAAGGTACTATTTTGACCACTAAAGGTTCAAAAATGGTGCCTAGCGACCTTGTCAAGGGATTTTTTGGGCCACCAAAGGTACTCCAAGATGCTGATTTTCCCACCAAAGGTGCCCAAAGGGCTATTTTCTCCACCGAAGGTGCCTAGCGACCGTGCGAAGGGACTGTTTCGACCACCGAAGGTGCACCAAGATGCCGATTTTTCTAAGGAAAGTGCCCCACGGGTTGTTTCTGGCAACGAAGGTACCTACCGACCGTGCCAAGGGACTGTTTCGGCCACGAAAGATGCACCAAGCTGCTGATTTTCCCACCGAAGGTGCCGAACGGGCTAATTTTCCCAACGAAGGTGCCTACTGACCATGCCAAAGGACTATTTCGACAACCAAAGGTGCACCAAGGTGCTAATTTTTAGGCCGAAGTTGCACAACGAGCTATTTTTCCCATCAAAGGGACTATTTTGGCCACCAACAGAACACCAAAGGTGCCTAGTGACCATGCCAAGGGACTATTTCAGCCTCAAAAGGTGCGCCAAGGTGTTGATTTTCTCACCGAAGGTGCCTAGTGGCCTATTTTCCTGACCGAAGGAGCCTAGCGAGCATGCAAGGGGACTGTTTTGACCACCAAAGGTGGACCAAGGTGTTCATTTTCCCACCAAAGGTTCCCAACAGGCTATTTTTCCAACCAAATATGCCTACCAATCGTGGCGAAGGACTGTTTTAGCGATCGAAGGTGCACCGAAATGGCGATTTTCCCAACGAAGGTGCCCAATGGTCTATTTTCCCCATTGAAGATGCTTACCAATCGTGCCAAAGGGACTATTTCTACGACCGAAAGTGCACCAAGGTGCTGATTTTCTGACCAAAGGTGCCCAACGAGCTATTTCTCCCATCGAAGGAGCCTATCGACCATGCCAAAGGACTATTTCAGCCACCAAAGGAGCACCAAATGTGCTTAGTTACCTTGTCAAAGGACTATTTTGGCCACCAAAGGTGCACCAAGGTGCTGATTTTCCCACCAAAGGTGCGCAACGGGCTATTTTCAGCACCGGAGGTGCCTAGCCACCATGCCAAGGTATTGTTTTGGTTGCCGAAGGTGCACCAAGGTGCTAATTTTCACACGGAAGTTGCCCAACGGGCTATTTTTCTTTCGAAGGTGCCGACCAACCTTACCAAAGGACTGTTTCGGCCACCGAAGGTGCACCAATGTCCTGATTTTCCCACCGAAAGTGCCCAAAGGGTTATTTTCCCCACCGAAGATGCCTAGCGACCGTGAGAAGGCACTGTTTCGGCCACCGAAGGATCACCAAGGTGCTGATTTTCCCATAGAAGGGACTATTTCGGCCACCAAAGGAACACCAAAGGTGCCTAGTGATCGTGCGAAGGGACTATTTCAGCCACCAAAAGTGCACCAAGGTGTTGATTTTCCAACCGAACGGTCCCAACGACCTATTTTCCCCACCCAAGGTGCCTAGCGACTATGCAAGGGGACTGTTTTCGCCATCGAAGGTGCACCTAAGTGTTGATTTTCCCACTGAAGTTTCCCAGTGGGAAAATTTTCGCATCGAATGTGCTTACCAACTATGGCAAGGGACTATTTTGGTGATCGAAGGTGCTCCAATGTGCCGATTTTCCCATCGAAGGTGCCCAATGGGCTATTTTCCCCACCAAAGGTGTCTAGTGACCGTGGGACTGTTTCAGCCACCAAAGGTACACCAAGGAGCTGATTTTCCCACCGAAGGTTCCCAACAGGTTATTTTCCCCACCGAAGGTGCCTAGTGACCTTGCGAAGGGACTGTTTCGACCACCAAAGGTGCACCAAGGTGCTGATTTTTCCATGGAAGGTGCCCCATGAGTTGTTTTTGCTAACGAAGGTGCCTACCAACCATGTCAAGGGACTGTTTTGGCCACGGAAGATGCACCAAGCTGCTGATTTTCCCACCGAAGGTGCCGAACAGGCTAATTTTCCCAACGAAGGTGCCTACTAACCGTGCCAAGGGACTATTTCGATGACCAAAGGTGCAGCAAGGTGCTGATTTTCACGCCAAAGTTGCCCAGCCGGCTATTTTTCCCATCGAAGGGACTATTTCGGGCACCAAAGGAACACCAAAGGTGCCTAGTGACCGTGCCAAGGGACTATTTCAGCCTCGAAAGGTGCGCCAAGGTGTTGATTTTCTCACCGAAGGTGCCCAGTGGCCTATTTTCCAGACCCAAAGAGCCTAGCGACTGTGCAAAGGGACTGTTTTGACCACCGAAGGTGGACCAAGGTGATCATTTTCCCACCGCAGGTTCCCAACAGGCTATTTTTCCAACCAAATGTGCCTACCAACCGTGGCAAAGAACTGTTTCAACGATCGACGGTGCACCAAAATGGCAATTTTCCCAACGAAGGTGCCCAACGATCTATTTTCCCTACTAAAGATGCCTACCAATCGTGCCAAGGGACTGTTTCTATGATCGAAGGTGCACCAAGGTGCTAATTTTTCGACCGAAGGTGCCCAACGAGCTATTTTTCCCATCGAAGGAGCCTATCGGCTGTGCCAAAGGACTATTTCAACCACCAAAGGAGCACCAAATGTGCTTAGCGACCGTGTCAAAGGACTATTTCGGCCACCAAAGGTGGACCAAGGTGCTGATTTTCCCACCGAAGGTGTGTAATGGGCTATTTTCCGCACCGGAGGTGCCTAGCGACAGTGGCAAGCTATTGTTTTGGCTGCCGAAGGTGCATCAATGTGCTAATTTTCACACTGAAGGCGCCCAACGGGCTATTTATCTTTCGAAGGTGCCTACCAACCTTGCCAAGGGACTGTTTCAGCCACCAAAGGTGCACCAAGGTGCTGATTTTCCCACCAAAGGTGCAAAGCAGGCTATTTTTCCCACCAAAGGTGTCTATCGACCATGCCAAGGGACTGTTTCGGCCACTGAAGGTACACCAAGGTACTAATTTTCCCACCAAAGGTGCCCAACGGGCTATTTTACCCACCGATGGTTCCTAGTGACCTTGCCAAGGGACAAATTTGGCCATTAAAAGCTCACCAAGGTGCTAATTTTCCCACCAAAGGTGCCCAATGGGCTATTTTCTCCACCGAAGGTGCCAAGGGACTGTTTCGGAGATTAAAGGTGCACTAAGGTGCTGATTTTCCCACCAAGGTGCCCAATGGCCTATTTTCCCCACTGAAGGTGCCTAGCGACCATGCCAAGGGACTGTTTCGGAGACCAAAGGTGCACCAAGGTGCTGATTTTCCTACCGAAGGTGCTCACCGGCCTATTTTCCCCACCCAAGTTGCCTAATGATCATGTAAGGTGACTGTTTCGGCCACCGAAGTGTAAGAAGGTGTTGATTTTCCCACCAAAGGTTCCCAGCGGGCTCTTTCCCCTTCGAATGTGCCTAGCGACCGTGTAAGGGAACTGTTTCGGCCACCAGAGGCGCACAAAGGTGTTGATTTTGCCACCAAAGGTGCCCAATGGGCTATTTTTCCCATCGAAGGTGCCTACCGACTGTGCCAAGGGACTATTTTGGCCACCGAAGAAGCTCCAAATATGCCTAGCAATTGTGCCAAGGGACTATTTTGGCCACCAAAGGTTGACCAAGGTGCTGATTCTCTCACCGAGGATGCCCAACAGGTTATTTTCCGCACCGAAGGTGCCTAGCGACCGTGCCAAGGGACTGTTTCAACCACTGAAGGTGCACCAAGTTGTTGATTTTAACACCAAAGGTGCCCAAGGGCTATTTTTCTGTCGAATGTGCTAACCAACCTTGCCAAGGGACTGTTTTGGCCATCTAAGGTGCACCGAGGTGCTGATTTTCCCACCAAAGGTGCAGAACCGGTGATTTTTCCTACCGAAGGTGCCTAAGATCATGCCAAGGGGCTATTTTTTCCACTGAAGGTGCACCAAGGTGTTGATTTTCCCATCGAAGGTGCCCAACAGGCTATTTTCCCCACCGATGGTTCCTAGCGACCATGCCAAAGGACTATTTCGACCATCAAAGTTGCACCAAGGTACTGATTTTCCACCGAAGGTGCCCAAAGTATTTTCCGCACTGAAGATGCCTAGCGACCGATCCAAGGGACTGTTTCGAAGATCAAAGGTGCACCAAGGTGCTAATTTTCACAGCAAATGTGCCCAACAGGCTATTTTTCCCATCGAAGGT
Source organism: Erythroxylum rotundifolium (assembly GCA_027563915.1). Taxonomy (NCBI): domain Eukaryota; kingdom Viridiplantae; phylum Streptophyta; class Magnoliopsida; order Malpighiales; family Erythroxylaceae; genus Erythroxylum; species Erythroxylum rotundifolium. The sequence goes on from JAOSBO010016412.1 coordinate 20,330, forward strand.
GCCTACCGACCGTGCTAGGGGACTGTTTCGGCCATCGAAGGTGCAACAATGGTGCCTAGCGACCGTGTTAAGTGATTATTTCGGCGACCATACCAAACGGGCTATTTTTCCTGCCCAAGGTGCCCAACGTACTGATTTTCACACCAAAAGTCCCGAAAGGGCTACTTTTCCCACCAAAGGTGCCTAGCGACCATGCCAAGGGACTGTTTTGGCTACCGAAGGTGCACCATTATTTTCACCCCGAAGGTGCCCAAAGGGCTATTTTTATTCCGAAGGTGCCTAGCAACCGTGCCATGGGATTGTTTTGGCAACCGAAGGTGCACCAAGGTGCTGATTCTCCCCGCGAAGGTGCCCAATCAGCTACTTTTCCCAACGAAGGTGTCTACCGAGTTTGCCAAGGGACTGTTTCATCCACGGAAGGTGCACCATAGTGCTGACTTTCCCATCGAAGGTCCCCAACTGGCTATTTTTCCCCCCGAAGGTGCCTACCGACCATGCCAAGGTACTATTTTGACCACCAAAGGTTCAACAATGGTGCCTAGTGACCTTGTCAAGGGACTATTTCTGCCACCAAAGGTGCTGACTTTCCCACCAAAGGTTCCCAAAGGGTTATTTTCCCCACCGAAGGTGCCTAGTGACCATGTGAAGGGACTGTTTCGACCACGAAAGATGCACTAAGGTGCTGATTTTTTCAAGGAAGGTGCCCAACGGGCTATTTTTGCCAATGAAGGTGCCTACCGACCACACCAAGGGACTGTTTCGGCCACGAAATATGCACCAAGCTGCTGATTTTCCCACCGAAGGTGCCGAACGGGCTAATTTTCCCAACAAAGGTGCCTACGGATCGTGCCAAGGGACTATTTCGACGATCGAAGGTGCACCAAGGTGCTGATTTTCATGCCGAAGTTGCCCAATGGGCTATTTTTCCCATCGAAGGGACTATTTCGGCCACCAAAGGAACACCAAAAGTGCCTACTAACTGTGCCAAGGGACTATTTCAGCCTCGAACAGTGCCCTAAGGTGTTGATTTTCTCACCGAAGGTGCCCAGTGGCCTATTTTCCTGACCCAAAGAACCTAGTGACCGTGCAAGGGGACTGTTTCGACCACCGAAGGTGGACCAAGGTGTTTCAACCACTGAAGGTGGACCAAAGTGCTAATTTTCACACCGAAGGTGCCCAACGGGCTATTTTTCTTTTGAAGGTGCCTACCAACCTTGCCAAGGGACTGTTTTAGCCACAAAAGGTGCATCAGGGCGCTGATTTTCCCACCGAAGGTGCTGAACAGGATATTTTTCCCGCCAAAGGTGTCTATCGACCATGCCAAGGGACTGTTTCGGCGACTGAAGGTACACCAAAGTGTTGATTTTCCCACCAAAGGTGCCCAACGTGCTATTTTACCCACCCATGGCTCTTAGCGATCTTGCCAAGGGACAGCTTCGGCCATCAAAGGCTCACCAAGGTGCTGATTTTCCCACTAAAGGTGCCCGAAGGGCTATTTTCCCCACCGAAGGTGCCAAGGGACTGTTTCGGAGACTGAAGGTGCACCAAGGTGCTGATTTTCCCACCAAAGGTGTCCAATGGCCTATTTTCCCCACTAAAGGTGCCTAGCGACCATGCCAAGGGACTGTTTCGGAGACCAAAGGTGCACCAAGGTGCTGATTTTCCTGCCGAAGGTGCTCAGCGGCCTATTTTCCCCACCCAAGGTGCCTAACGAGCATGTAAGGGGACTGTTTCGGTCACCAAAGGTGCAACAAGGTGTTGATTTTCCCACCGAAGGTTCCCAACGGGCTCTTTTCCCTACCGAAGGTTCCTAGCGACCGTGCAAGGGGACTATCTTGGTAACTGAAGGTGCACCAATGTGCTGATTTTCCTACCGAAGGTGCCTAACGTGCTATTTTTCCTACTGAAGGTGCCTACTAATCGTGCCAAGGGACTGTTTCTGTGATCGAAGGTGCACCAAGGTGCTGATTTTCTGACCGAAGGTGCCCAATTGGCTATTTTTCCCATCGAAGGTGCCTACCGACCGTGGCAAGGGACTATTTCGATCGCCAAAGGAGCACCGAATGTGCCTAGCAATCATGTCAAAGGACTATTTTGACCACTAAAGTTGCACCAAGGTGCTGATTTTAGCACCGAAGGTTCCCAACGGGCTATTTTCCCCACCGAAGATGCCTAGCGACCATGCAAAGGGACTGTTTCGGCCACTGAAGGTGCACCAATGTGCTGATTTTCCCACCAAAGGTGCCTAATGGCCTATTTTTCCCACTGAAGGTGCCTAGCGACCATGCCAAGGGACTGTTTCAGAGACCAAAGGTACATGAAGGTGCTAATTTTCCTACCGAAGGTGCTCACTGGCCTATTTTCCCCACCCAAGGTGCCTAACGACCATGTAAGGGGACTGTTTCAGTCTCCCAAGGTGCAACAAGGTGTTGATTTTCCCACCGAAGGTTCCCAACGGGCTCTTTTCCCCACCGAAGGTGCCTAGCGACCATGCAAGGGGACTGTTTCAACCACTAAAGGTGCACCAAGGTGCTGATTTTCCCACCGAAAGTGCCTACCAATAGTGCGAAGGAACTGTTTCTGCGACCAAAGGTGCACCAAAGTGCTAATTTTCCCACTGAAGGTGCCCAACGGGCTATTTTTCCCATCGAAGGTGCCTACCGACCATGCCAAGGGACTATTTTGGCCACCAAAGGAGATCCAACTATGCCTAGCAACCGTGCCAAGGGACTATTTCGGCCACCAAAGGTTGGCCAAGGTGCTAATTTTCTCACCGAAGATGCCCAAAGGGCTATTTTCCGCACTGAAGGTGCCTAACGACTGTGCCGAATGACTGTTTCAGTGACAGAAGCACCAAGTTGTTGATTTTCAGACCGAAGGTTCCTAACGGGCTATTTTTCCGCCGAATGTGCTAACCAACCTTGCCGAGGCACTATTTTGGCCACTGAAGCTGCAGATTTTCCCACCAAAGGTGTAGAACCGATGACTTTTCTCGTCAAAGGTGTCTGGAACCTTGCCAAGGGACTGTTTTGGCCACCAAAGGTGCACCAAGGTGCTGATTTTTCCACCAAAGGTTCCCAATAGGCTATTTTCCCCACCGATGGTTCCTAACGACCATGCCAAGATACTGTTTAGACCATCAAAGGTGCACCAAGGTACTCATTTTCCCACCGAAGGTTCCCAAAGGGCTACTTTACCCACCGAAGATGCCTAGCGACCATGCCGAGGGACTCTTTCGAAGATCAAAGGTGCACCAAGGTGCTGATTTTCACACTAAATGTGCCCAATGGGCTATTTTTCCTGCCGAAGGTGCCTACTGACTGTGCCAAGGGACTATTTCGGCCATCGAAGGTGCACCAATGATGCCTAGCGATCGTGTCAAGGGACTATTTTGACGACCATGCCAAACGAGCTATTTTTCTCTCCAGAGGCGCCCAACATACTGATTTTCACACCAAAAGTCCCCAAAGGGCTACTTTTCCCACCAAAGGTGCCTAACGAACATGTCAAGGGACTGTTTTGGCTACCGAAGGTGCACCAAGGTGCTTATTTTCACACCGAAGGCGCCCAAAGGGCTATTTTTTTCTGAAGGAACCTAGTAATCGTGCCATGGGACTATTTTGGCAACTGAAGGTGCACCAAGGTGCTGATTCTCTGACCGAAGATGTCCAACCTGCTATTTTTCCCAACGAAGGTGTTTACCGAGCTTGCAAGGGACTTTTTCGTCCACTGAAGGTGCACCATGGTGTTGATTTTCCCACCGAAGGTCCCCAATTGGCTATTTATCCCCTGTAAGGTGCCTTCCAACCATGCCAAGGTACTATTTTGACCACCAAAGGTTCAATAATGGTGCCTAGCGACCTTGTCAAGGGATTGTTTCAGCTACCGAAGTTGCACTAAAGTGCTGATTTTCCCACCGAAGGTGCAAAACAGGCTATTTTTCCCACAAAAGGTGTCTACCGACCATGCCAAGGGACTATTTCAGCCACCAAAGCTGCACCAAAGTGCTGATTTTCCCACCAAGGGTGACCAACGGGCTATTTTCGCCACCTAAGGATCCTAGCGACCTTGAGAAGGGACAACTTCCGCCATCAAAGGCTCACCAAGGTGCTAATTTTCCCTCCAAAGGTGCCCAAAGGGCTATTTTCCATACTGAAGGTGCCAAGGGACTGTTTCGGAGACCGAAGGTGCACCTAGGTGCTGATTTTCCCACCGAATGTGCCCAACGACCTATTTTCCCCACTGAAGGTGCCTAGCGACCATGCCAAGGAACTGTTTTAGAGACCAAAGGAGGACCAAGGTGCTGATTTTCCTATCGAAGGTGCTCACTGGCCATTTTCCCCACCTAAGGTGCCTAATGACCATGTAAGGGGACTGTTTCGGCCACCGAAGGCGCAACAAGGTGTTGATTTTCACACCGAAGGTTCCCAACGGGCTCTTTTCCCCACTGAAGCTGCCTAGCGACCGTGCAAGGGGACTGTTTCAGCCACTAAAGGCGCAACAAGATGCTGATTTTCCCACTGAATGTGCTCAACGGGCTATTTTTCCCACCGAAGGTGCCTACCAATCATGCCAAGGGACTGTTTCTGTGACCAATGGTGCACCAAGGTGCTGATTTTCACGTCGAAGGTGCCCAACGGGCTATTCTTCCCATCAAAGGTGCTTACCGACCATGCCAAGGGACTATTTTGGCCACGGAAGGAGCTCCAAATATGCCTAGCAACCATGCCAAGGGACTATTTCGGCCAACAAAGGTTGACCAAGGTGCACCAACGTGCTGATTTTCCCACCGAAGATACCCAACGAGTTATTTTCCCCACCGAAGGTTCCTAGCGACCGTGCAAGGGGACTATCTCAGTCACTAAAGGTGCACCAATGTGCTGATTTTCCCACCTAAGGTGCCTAACATGCTACTTTTCCCATCGAAGGTGCGTACTAATCGTGCCAAGGGACTGTTTATGTGATCGAAGGTTCACCAAGGTGCTGATTTTTTTGACCGAAGGTGCCCAATGGGCTATTTTCCCATCGAAGGTGCCTACCGACCGTGCCAAGGGACTTTTTCGCCCACTAAAGGTTGACCAAGGTGCTAATTTTTCCATCGACGATGCCCAACGGGCTATTTTCCGCACTGAAGGTGCCTAGCGACCGCGCCAAGGGACTATTTCAGCCACTGAAGGTGCACCAAGTTGCTGATTTTCACACTGAAGGTACCAAAGTGGCTATTTTTCCATTGAATGTGCTAACCAACCTTGCCAAAGCAAGGTTTATTTTGGCCACCGAAGGTGCACCAAGGTGCTGATTTTCCCACCAAAGGTGCAGAACCAGTGATTTTTCCTACCGAACGGACTATTTCTGCGTCCAAAGGTGTGTCAAGGTGCTGATTTCCTCACCGAAGGGGCCCAACAGCCTATTTTCCCCACCCAAGATGCCTAGCAACCGTGCAAAGGGACAATTTCGACCACTGAAGGTGGACCAAGGTGTTGTTTTTCCCACTGAAGGTTCCCAACGGGCAATCTTTCCCACCAAATGTGCCTACCAACTATGGCAAGGCGCTATTTCGGTGATCGAAGGTGCACCAACGTGCTGATTTTCCCACCTAAAGTGCCCAACGGACTACTTTCCCCACCGAAGGTTCCTAGCGACCGTGCAAGGCGACTATCTCGGTCATTGAAGGTGCACCAATGTGTTGATTTTCCCACCTAAGGTGCCTAACATGCTATTTTTCCCACCGAAGGTGCGTACTAATCGTGCCAAGGGACTGTTTCTGTGATCGAAGGTGCACCAAGGTGTCGATTTTCTGATCGATGGTGCCCAATGGGCTATTTTTCCCACCGAAGGTGCCTACCGACCATGCCAAGGGACTATTTCGACCACCAAAGGTTGACCAAGGTGCTAATTTTCGCACGGAAGATGCCTAATGGGCTATTTTCTACACCAAAGGTGCCTAGCCACCGCGCCAAGGGACTATTTCAGCCACTGAAGGTGCACCAAGTTGCTGATTTTCACACTGAAGGTTCCCAAGTGGCTATTTTTCCATTGAATGTGCTAACCAAGCTTGCCAAGGGACTGTTTTGTCCACCGAAGGTGCACCAAGGTGTTGATTTTCCCACCAAAGGTGCAGAACTGGTGATTTTTCCTGCCGAACAGACTATTTATGCCCCCAAAGGTGCGTCAAGGTGCTGATTTTCTCACCGAAGGGGCCTAACAGCCTATTTTCCTCACCCAAGATGCCTAGCAACCGTGCAAAGGGACAATTTCGACCACTGAAGGTGGACCAAGGTGTTGTTTTTCCCACTGAAGGTTCCCAACGGGCAATCTTTCCCACCAAATGTGCCTACCAACTATGGCAAGGCGCTATTTCGGTGATCGAAGGTGCACCAACGTGCTGATTTTCCCACCCAAAGTGCCCAACGGGCTATTTTCCCCACCGAAGGTTCCTAGCGACCATGCAAGGGGACTATCTCGGTCACTGAAGGTGCACCAATGTGCTGATTTTCCCACCTAAGGTGCCGAACATGCTATTTTTCCCACCGAAGGTGCCTACTAATCGTGCCAAGGGACTGTTTTTGTGATCGAAGGTGCACCAAGATGCTGATTTTATGACCGAAGGTGCCCAATGGGCTATTTTTCCCATCAAAGCTACCTATCGACCGTGCCAAGGGACTATTTCAACCACCAAAGGAGCACCAAATGTGCCTAGCGATCGTGTCAAAGGACTATTTCGACCACCAAAATTACACCAAGGTGCTAATTTTACCATCGAAGGTTGCTAATTTTCCCCCGAATGTGCTTACCAACCATGGGGAGGGTCTGTTTCAGAGACTGAAGGTGCATCAAGGTGCTGATTTTTCCACTGAAGGGGCCCAACGGGCTATTTTCCCCACTGAAGGTGCCTAGCGACCGTGCAAGGGGACTGTTTCGGCCACCGAAGGTGCACCAAGATGCTGATTTCCCCACCAAAGGTGCCCAACGTGTTATTTTTCCCACTAAAGGTGCCTGCCGACCGTGCCAAGGGACTATTTTGGCAACCGAAGGCGCACCAAAGTGCTGATTTTCACACCGAAGGTGCCCAACGAGCTATTTTTCCTAATGAAGGGACTATTTCGGCCACCAAAGGAACACCAAAGGTGCCTAGCGACTGTACCATGGAACTATTTCTGCCTCTAAAGGTGCGTCAAGGTGCTGATTTTCTCACCGAAGGGGCACAATGGTTGTTTTCCCCACCCAAGATGCCAGGCGATCGTGCAAGTGGACTGTTTCGACCACCGAAGGTAGACCAAGGTGTTGTTTTTCCCACCGAAGGTTGCCAACGGGCAATTTTTCCCACCGAATGTGCCTACAAACTGTGGCAAGGGACTGTTTCAGCGATCGAAGGTGCAACAACGTGCTGATTTTCCCACCGAAGGTACCTAACGTGCTATTCTCCCCACCGAAGGTTCCTGGCGACCGTGCAAGGGGACTATCTCGATCACCGAAGGTGCAACAATGTGCTGATTTTCCCACCGAAGGTGACCAACGTGTTATTTTTCCCACCGAAGGTGCCTATCAATCGTGCCAAGGGACTGATTCTGTGTCCCAAGGTGTATCAAGGTGCTGATTTTCTGACCAAAGGTGCCCAACGGGCTACTTTTCCCACTGAAGGTGCCTATCGACCATTCCAAGGGATTATTTCAGCCACCAAAGGAGTGCCAAATGTGCCAAGCAATCGTGTCAGAGGACTATTTCGGCCACCAAAGGTGCACCAAGGTACTGATTTTCCAACCGAAGGTTCTCAACGGGCTATTTTTCCCCCCGAATGTGCCTACCAACTGTGGCGAGGGTCTATTTCGGAGATTGAAGGTGCACCAATGTGCTGATTTTCCCATTGAAGGTGCCCAACGGGATATTTTCCCCACCGAATTTGCCTAGCGACCGTGTAAGGGGACTATTTCAGCCACCGAAGTTGCACCAAGGTGCTGATTTTCCCAATGAAGGTCCCCAATGGGCTATTTTTTCTACCAAAGATGCCTACCGACCTTGCCAAGGCACTGTTTCGGCCAGCACCAACGTGCTGATTTTCACACCGAAGGTGCCCAATGGACTATTTTTTATCGAATGTGCCTATCAACCTTGCTAAGGGACTATTTCGTCCATCGAAGGTGCGCCAAGGTGCTGGTTTTCCCACCAAAGGTGTAGAATGGGCTATTTTTCCTCCAAAGTTGCATACAAACCATGCCAGGGGACTGTTTCATCCATCGAAGGTGCACCAAGGTGCTGATTTTCCCACCAAAGGTGCCCAACAGGCTATTTTCCCCACTGAAGTTGCCTAGAGACTATGCAAGGGGACTGTTTTGGCCACCAAAGGTGCAACATGATGTTGATTTTCCCACCAAAGACGCCCAAAGGGCTTTTTTCCTCACCAAAGGTGCCTAGCAACCATGCCAAAGGATTGTTTCGGAGACCAAAGCTGCACCCAGATGCTGATTTCCCACTAAAGGTGCCCAAGGTGTCTAGCGACCGTGCAAAGGGACTTTTTTGGCGACCGAAGGTGCACCAAGGTGCTAATTTTCATACCGAAGGTCCTAAGGGGCTATTTTTTCATCGAATGTGCCCACCAACCTTGCCAAGGGACTATTTTGGCCACCGAAGGTGCGCCAAGGTGCTGATTTTCCCACCAAGGGTGCAGAACTGGTGATTTTCCCGCCGAAGGTGCCTACGACCACGCTAAGGGATTGTTTCGGCCCTCGAAGGTGCACCAAGGTGCTGATTTTCCCACCGAAGGTGCCCAACAGGCTATTTTCCCCGCCTATGGTTCCTAGCAACCGTGCCAAGGGATTGTTTTGACCATCAAAGGTGCACCAAGGTGCTGATTTTCCCACCGAAGATGCCCAAAGAGTTATTTTCCCCACCAATGGTGCCTAGCAACCGTGCCAAGGGACTGTTTCGGAGATCGAAGGTGCACCAAGGTACTGATTTTCACACCAAATGTGCCCAATGGGCTATTTTTCCTGCCGAAGGTGCCTACCGACCGTGCCAAGGGACTGTTTCGGCCACCAAAGGTACAGCAATGGTGCCTAGCAATCGTGCCAAGGGACTATTTCGGCGACCATGCCAAACGGGCTATTTTTCCCACCAAAGGTGCCCAACCTACTGATTTTCACACCGAAGGTGGCCAAAGGGCTTCGTTTCCCATCGAAGATGCCTAGCGATAGTGCCAAGGAACTGTTTGGGCCATTGAAGGTGCACCAAGATGCTGATTTTCACAGCGAAGGTGCCCAATGGGCTATTTTTATTTTGAAGGTGCCTAGCGACTGTGCCGTGGGACTATTTTGGCAACCGAAGGTGCACCAAGGTGCTGATTCTCTGAGCGAAGGTGCCCAACCGGCTATTTTTCCCAACAAAGGTGTCTACGGACCCTGCCAAGGGACTGTTTTGACTACCGAAGGAGCACCATGGTGCTGATTTTCCTACCGAAGGTACCCAACTGGTTATTTTCCCCCCCGAAGGTGCCTCCCGACCATGCCAAGGTACTATTTTGACCGCCAAAAGTTCACCAATGGTGCCTAGTGACCTTGTCAAGGGACTATTTCGGCCATCAAATGTGCTCCAACTTGTTGATTTTCCCACCGAAGGTGCACAAAGGGCTATTTTCCCCACTGAAGGTGCTTAGCGACCGTGCGAAGGGAATGTTTCAACCACCGAAGGTGCTAATTTTTCCAAGGAAGATGCCTAACGGGCTATTTTTGCCAACGAAGGTGCCTACCGACCGTACCAACGGACAGTTTCGACCACCGAAGGTACACCAAGATGCTGATTTTCACGCCGAAGGTGCCGAAAGGGCTATTTTTCCCAACAAAGGTGCCTACCGACCGTGCCAAGGGACTATTTCGACGACCGAAGGTGCATCAAGGTGCTGATTTTCACACCGAAGGTGCCCAATGGACTATTTTTCCCATCAAAGGGACTATTTCACCTACCAAAGGAACACCAAAGGTGCTTAGTGACCATGTCAAGGGACTATTTCAGCCTGCAAAGGTGCGCCAAGGTGTTAATTTTCTCACCGAAGGTGCCCAATGGCCTATTTTCCCCACCTAAGGTGCCTACCGACCGTGCAAGGGGACTGTTTCGGCCACCGAAGGTAGATCAAGGTTTCCAACCAAATGTGCCTACCAACCGTGGTAAGGGACTATTTCAGCGATTAAAGGTGCACCAAGGTGTTGATTTTCTGATTGAAGGTGCCCAACGGACTAGTTTTCCTATCGAAGGTGCCTACCGACTGTGCCAAGGGACTATTTCGGCCACCAAAGGAGCACCAAATGTGCCTAGCGACCGTGTCAAAGGACCATTTCAGCCACCAAAATTGCACCAAGGTGCTTTTTTTCGATTCGAAGGTGCCTAGCGACCGTCCCAAGGTATTGTTTTTTTTTTTTTGATCCAATGTAAATATGTATTGGTCAAAAGAACTGTACATGGTCTAATAGGGCATACCCTGACCTCAGTGAAAGTCCACAATGTTTTACATAAAAATAGTCAAAAGGGCCCTAAGCCAAATATCAAAAATACCTAACGGGTTCAATAAAGGTGCTATGGGCTAAATCCAAATAGATCAGTTTGGTCTATTTGTAAGGGGACCACAATGCAACATAGAGATCGAACCCAAGCAAAAAGCCTACCAAGAGATATTTAATAAAAGGAGACTGCAAACAACGAGCCCACACCCGCGGTGAGGATAGTGGGCCACGGATACGCCTGTTTTAGATGGGGATCTCGCATGCAAACAAGTGGAGGTTCGCAGAGAAGCAGTAATGGCCGAAGGGAACCAGGCCGTCGGTTTCGTGCCTGCCTTTACGGGTAGCCCAACTGGCTCCACAAAGGTATTGCTAATGACGCCATCACGCAGAGCAGAAGGGGGCGGGACAGCAAGATAATGCAAAGTCGAACGGTACGTGAACAGTACCATGCATGGGAACAGTGCCATGCATGGTACGTGCAGCGTAAGGAAAAGGAAACAGACCCGCACTGGGGGGCCATCTAGCAACGGCGAGCAAGTAGATCAACCAACCCAAGACACCACGGCGGGATTCAACAAACGCACCAGGGTGTAAGGTAGCAGTGAAGAGGCTGGGGGGACATCTGGGCAGGCCAGCAGAGAGGCCTAGTAGAGCGAGAACGACCTTCAGGGCCTCGAGTTTCGGTGCATGGAGACATCGGAGGAACCAGTGAGGGCAAGGAGCCAACACAGGGAGCATCAGTCGTCTTAGGTGGAAAACCTGCAAAAGAAAAACAAGTTAGAGAAAAACAGAGGCCCCTGCTGGAGGGGCACAACGGCGGTGAGAGTCAATAGGGAATCCGTATATCTTGCCCAAACAGGCGCTCCGTTTGGAATACCCTCCCCCGCAGCACAAACATTACCCACAGCAACGAAACAAGTTTTACGTGCCAGAGGACTGCTAGCACACAGAACTCATATTCATCTCTCTCCCCTCCAAACCACTGGAATGTTGCCAGAGGCAAAGGACAGCCCTCAACTGCCGCCTCTCCATCCCTATAGTAGGGGAGTACACACAGGGTAACAGCACGAACACAAGCGGCCAGGTAAGGGAGGAGTCGTGCAGTGAGGACCACAGCCAAAGATACCCCAACACGCATCCCTGCCCTTCGAGAAACAGAGGAGCTCGGCATCGGTACTACTCAGGAACTGCTACAAAATGTTGCACCCAAGGCAGTAAGTACACAAGGTAGATAATTCACAGACAGGAGA
>JAOSBO010016413.1:0-12515 GCA_027563915.1 Erythroxylum rotundifolium
TTTCTCATTTAAGTGCTTGCAAAAGAATTTTTAGATATCTTAGCAAAATAATTAATCATGGATTATGGTATCCTAGTGATGCTGATCATGGTGGTTGTAGGATAGATAGAAAAAGCATTAGTGGTCTATATCGTTTGTTAGGTTCATCTTTGATTTCATGGGCTAGAAAAAAAAGTAAGTGTGGCTATTTCTACTACTAAATCTGAATATGTAGCAGCCGCAAGTGCATGTGCATAAGTTCTTTGGCTTAAGCATCAATTACTTGATTATGGTATTATTGTTAAAAATGTTCCATTCTATTGTAATAATACAAGTGCAATTTGCTTAAGTAAAAATCCAATTTTGCATAGTAGGACAAAACATATTGAGATTAGGCATCATCTCATACATGATCATTGTTTGAAAGGTGATATTTGTTTAAAACATGTCTCTAGAAGTGATCAATTGGTAGATATTCTTAGTAAATCACTTAAAGAAGATGTGTTTGTGAATATAAAATTAAAACTTGATATGTGTGATTTGAATTCAATTGGATGATTGAAATTATTTGCATATACTTTAGCAAAATGGTCAAATTATTTAGTGAATATGCAATTCCATCGGAGAAAATATCAATATTGATTTATATTTGGGTTTATAAAATGATTTATCTAGATTTTGGAAATATCCAGTCGACTAATTGGAGTCTCAGTCGACTGATGTTGAGGAAATGGTCGAGTATCTTTTATTTACACACTGACTAATGAATCAAGAGAAGAATTAGCTAAGTGTTTTAGAGACCTTCTAGTCGACTATTAAAGTATTAAGTCGACTAATTGTTGTTGACCTGATATTATATAGATTTTTATCCTCGAATAGTCAACTATTCATCTCATTCTATTCGACTAACATTCTAATACCTAATGGTTCCAAAATCTGTATTTATTTAAGTCGACTAATACCCCTTCAAGTCGACTAACCCACAGACCAAAATTTAACTCAAGGCTACTGCTTTTATTTTTCACCAAACCAGTCAACTAATACCCAAACCAGTCGACTATTGGTCATCCTCTGTATATAAAAACACCCTATCTTTCACAAATCTCCGAAAACACAACACCTTCAAACTTCAAATCCTCTCACTCTAGTCAACTAATCTCTTCGAGAATCTCCAAATCAACACCTACCCATCTTCAATCTTCTTCCAAAACACAAAACCCCTCCTTCAAATTATCACAACATCATTTTCTTCGTTGGAACTCTCTTCATTGACATCCAAAACCCTAAAAAAATGCAAGTCCACGTATCTTCCTCCACAACTTACAAATCCCTTCAAATGGCACCAAAGAAAGCAAGTGGGAAAGGAAAGCAACCCGAAACCACCACCAAAAGACACCAAACACGAGTTAGAGGGTCTTCTTCAGGAGGTGGAGTTGAACGGGAGAATGAAGTTCTTGAATCAAGATTCACTTCAATGGAGGTTCAAAATCTTTATTATAAGGTATTAAAATCTTAAGTTTTGATTCCTTCCATGAGATTTGATTGGATTGAACTTGAATATAGTGAATTCAAGGAATTATTTGATGAAATAAAGAGTTTTGGATTGAGAGATTGTTTGGGTTTTAAAGCTGATATATATGAGGATTTAGTAAGAGAATTCTATGCTAATCTAGTTATGGTTAGAAGTAATGTTGATAGTGGTGTTCTTTTGAAGTCTAGTATTTAAGGGAAAAAATTTATATTTGTGAAGAAAATTTAAGCATTTGGTTTAAGTTGCCTAAAGAAGGAGTTAGGCCTAGAGAGCATTTGGTTTAAGTTACTTGATTTAAATGTATTGAGACATGAGGATGGAGATGCGGATGAGGAAGCGGAAGAGAATTATGGTTATGATGAGATGAGATGAATTGTTAGGAAGAATTTGTATTGAACATTCCTCTCAATATGAAGCCATGGATTTACCCTTGAATTATAGGTTGTTGCATTATGCAATAAATAGAGTCATTTATCTTAAGAAGGCTAGCAACAATCATATCACCTCATTGGATAAGGAAATTATATGGCATTTGGAAGAAAGTAGGAAAATTAATTTTCCAAATTTGATCATCCAAATGATGAGGAGGAAGGCAAACTTGTTGAGAGGAGAGCTTAAAGGGAAAACTACCACGCATAAAGGTATGCCTTGTGGAGCTTTGATTACTTCTATCTCGAGGTTGCAACGGTGTAATTTGAGTTCATATGGACATTACCCATATCCAACAAGTTGAAGGTTTACACCCTATAATATAAGGAGTATGAAGTTGGTGAAAACTAATGAGAAAGGTGGGATGTATGCCTATCATGTGGAAAAGCTTGGTTTAACTTTAGAAAGTGATCAATAAGTGCCTAAAAGACAAAGGTCAAAAAGAGCATGTGAAAGGCCAAGTAGTGCAAGACCAAGTAATATAAGGCGAAGTGAAGTATCCCAAGAAGAGATTCAAGAAATTAGAGATCAAATTGAAGATGTGAATGTTCGACTGGATCTTCAACAAGGGATTCTAATTCACTTGGAGAAAAGCATCAAGAAAATATTTGACAAACTTATTTGTAGACATGACAATGCTTCTCCAATTTGATGGCTATTGTATTTAACCTAGACCAACATTTCATCATTTCTTATTTATGTTGTTTTATCCTTTACTGTTTTTGATATTTTTAAATTTGAAAGTTTAAGACAATGTTTGTTTGATTTGACTATATTTGTGAATGTTTGGTTTCTTCTTCATTTACTTTTCTTGTTCCTTTTAATGTGTGTTCTATACTTTTTTTTAATTATGACAAAAAGGGGGAGAAAAAGAATAAGGTATAAATTGAGAAAAAGAGTGAGGTATAAATTGTTTGTTGGATTAAAATTGTGGATTAAAGTATTATTGTTGGATTCATTGATTATGTTGAGTTCATTGATTCATTGATTGAGGGGGAGACAAACTAACTAAAAAGACAAGGAATAAAAACCTTGATCAACTTTTTCTTTGTTTCAATTTCTTAAACAATTTCTAAATGTTTTGTCATTATCAAAAAGGCGGAGATTGTTGGACCAATGGAGGTTGACAAATTAAATCCTTCTATGTTTTGATAATAATAAAACTTAAAGAAATGGTTAAGAAATAATTTCAGATTAATTGGATAAAAAGGAAGTTAATAAAATGGAACATGAGTCGACTGAAAGCTTGCACAAGTTGACTAACGTGCTGATGAAGAATTGACTAATGAGAAGTGCATATTTTGAACAATTGCACTAGTCAACTCATATTTTAAACACTTGCACTAGTTGACTAATGAGTATCATAATAAAAAACATGGATTTCAAGTGAATATCTTGCATGAGGATTTTAAATATGTATCTCAACAGTCAAAGATTGGATAATCAACCAAATCTGATCGTTGAAGAACTTGACAAGTCGACTATTCAAAGTACGGAGCTAAAGAATCATATAAAAAGAGTGTGCTAGTCAACTATCACTTGGAAGACAAGTTGACTATGATGTATAGTCGACTATTACATATCGACTAGTCGACTATCAATTACAGCTGAACAGACTTTGAATTTGTCAAACGAATTCAAATGAGAGCAAATCCTTCTACAACGGCTAAGAGCGTTTCTACAACAACTAGGAGCGTTCAGGAGCATCTTGAAGCTTGTAAATAGAGGTCTTCACCTCAGAGGAATGATGACACAAGTTCTAAAAGAATCATACGTGCTATAGTGAAAAATTATTCTCTCATTGCTCTCATATTGCTTACATAGCATTTCCTGATTGTTTCAGTTGTACTGAGCTTTATTACTTCATTACTATCATTGTTGTTATTATGAGTTGAGTGATTAGAGAAGAATCACTTGGAAGGTAGGATTTGTGCTGGGAAAACAAATCATCTGTAAGGTGCAGCTTAAGCCGAAAGTCAAGTTGATTGGAAGAGTTCACACTAATCATCTGTAAGGAGCTTTGACAAAATCCTAAGTGGGAGCTTAGGTAGAGGACGTAGGTCTTAGCACCGAACCTCTATAAATATTGTGTTTGCCTCTCTTCTCTACTCTTTATATTTCAATTTGTTTTTGTTTGTCTTGTATGTTTTAATTCTTTGTTTTGTAGCACTTCGCGAAAAATTAAAGATCTATTCAACCCCCCTTTAGATCGTTTTCAGTTTGACATGGGTTTGTTACATTATTTCCTTAGCCTTGAAGTTCATCAAGCTAAAAAAGGAATTTTTATTACACAAAGGAAATATGCTGGGGATTTACTTAGTAAATTTGGCATGCTTAATTGCAGCTACACCTATGAATATTAATGAAAAATTGCAGCATGTAGACAGAGAAGAGATGGTAGATGCGAGAAGAGATGGCAGATGGTAGAAGATTCAGAAGCTTGGTTGGAGGTTTAATTTATTTGACTCATACTAGACCATATATTGCATTTTCTGTTGGTGTTATCTCCAGGTTTATGCAACAACCTTTAACAATTCATTATGGAGCAGTAAAGAGGGTCTTGTGTTATATTGTTGGAACCTTGGTGTGTGGTATTTGGTATTCAAAATTTTCAAATTTCAGATTGCATGGGTTCACAGACAGCGATTGGGCGAGT
Organism: Erythroxylum rotundifolium; assembly: GCA_027563915.1. Taxonomy (NCBI): domain Eukaryota; kingdom Viridiplantae; phylum Streptophyta; class Magnoliopsida; order Malpighiales; family Erythroxylaceae; genus Erythroxylum; species Erythroxylum rotundifolium. Next base: position 4,596 of record JAOSBO010016413.1, read on the forward strand.
TCGTTGGATGATAGATGAAGTGTTTTAGCAAATGTTTTCACTCTAGGTTCAGGAGCGATCACTTGGAGTTCAAAGAAGCAAGCTATAGCAGCACTATCAACCTCAGAAGCTGAGTGTTTTGTAACAACTTCGACAGCCTATCAAGCCATTTGGCTAAGAAGAGTATTAGCTTATCTTTAACAAGAACAAAAGGGAGCAACGGAGATATTTTGTGACAACAAGGCAACTATTTCCATGACAAAGAATCCAACATTCCACAACAGGACAAAGAATATTGACATTCGCTATCATTTCATTCGTGATCCGGTTGCAGAGGAGATAGCATTGGAATATTACGACATCAAGAGCAGCTAGCTAATGTTCTGACAAAGGCTTTATCAAAAGAGAAGTTCTGCTACTTCAGAGGATTGCTCGGTGTTTGCAACTTTGAATCAACGGAGAGTGTTGAGATATGATTCAAAGGTTGACCGACTTTTTAGGTTATTATGGGTTGTTAGTAGTTTCCGAAAATTATTACTTTGATCTAGTCCAATGAATAGTAGGTTATGTTGCTAATAAAACTTTAGTGGTGCAGTGGAACTCCGTTAATAAAGGAGTAATCCGAAAGTCTTGCTTTTTTAGTTTATATGTAAGCCTATATATAGGAACTTCATAATTGTTTTTAGGCAGATTGTAAGAAAGGTAATAAAGCATCAGCAAGCTTCATCTCCGTCTCTTTCACTTTATTTCTTTTCTCAACAACATTTTGGTTTCATCGTTAGTGGGTGTGTAGGTCATAGATCAGTCATCTTCTAGTAATAATCGGACGATATCGCGGTAGCCAAAGTAGGCGGCGTAGTGAAGTGGAATCCACCCCTTCTGGTCGCCTTGTTTGATCAATGCCTTGCTTATGTCTTCGTTTGCCAGTAGTAATTCAGTAACTTCTGTAGAATGCAAGGCGTTAATTTATATGACTAGCAATATTACTAATTAATAGTTATTAGTAGATTGCATATGGAAAAAGGATACTTTACCCGAATCGTTAAGAATTACAACGGCGTGCAGATCAGTTCAACCATTGGGACCGTTGTGAGCTGGTGGAGGCTGGCTATGTAATATAACATCGACAACAGCTTTTACGACTCCCCTCTAAGCAGCCAGATACAGAGGAGTCTCGTCGTATTTGTTGGGTTCATATGCAATTTTACGCTCCTGCTTCAGCAAGAAAACCAGCTGGTTAAGCTTAAGCTGATCATAAACGTTTCTTAGTCTTAGTGCTTCGTGTAGAGCCGTGTCTTCGTCTTCATTTTTCATGGCTATCATCTCTTGCGCAGCTGCAGCTCCAACGAGGCCTTTCTTTTGGTCATTCTCAGGAGATATTTCACATAGTTTGACAAGTTCTATCGCTATATCCAAGTGTCCATGCCTGGCTGCAATGTGAAGTGGAGTGTCTCCCTTTTTTTCTGCTTTCTTCATAAATCTGGACAGCTTTTAGCTACCCATTTCGCCAAGTTTATGAACTTATCATTTCCTGTTGTGGGCTGTTCCCTATCGGGGAAAGGGAGGGCTGTGATGCAGATGTGGAGGATTGAGTCATCGTTTGGTGTCACTAACTTGTCGAGATAATCTTTGTATTGCTCGAAAGCGTCAATACCACCTCCAACTGCTTTAAAAAAATAGACAATAATCCATTATACCGTATAAGACATGAAATGAGGACCTGAAAAAGCTCTTGTTTCAATATTTTGACTCAAACCGGAACTTCCAGCTGCTACCTCGCGTTCACCAGGATTGTTCGTTCCAGGGAGGAGGACATGCTTATTCTTTTCAGCATCTCCTGATTCTACAGCCGCCATGACAGAGAAGTATCGTGAATTTGGATTCACTTGAGAGAAACCAGAACTCCTTCCAATAAATCACAAGCAAAAAGATCAGAATGCAATAGTTACCGCTGTGGATAAATAATTGGAAGGCTTTCTTGATCACAAAAAAAAAAAAAGAGAGAGAGATCAGAATGTAATATTTTAAGTTGTAGATCTCAACCGAAAAAAAAAAGATCTAGACAATTTGTAATGGGACATGAAGCAAATAAACTTAACCTCTACTGGCTTGATTATTGCCAATTAATGTTGTTTTTTTAATAATTAATCTCAATACATATGTATATATATATATATGTGTGTGTGTGTGTGTGTGTGTGTGTTTCTTATTACATATGTTTGTTGTGACTTGTTGTCATGGTTGTCACAGTTGCCGAGTTTTTTTTTTTTTGATACAAAAGGAAAAAGAAACTACGCCGCTAATTACAGGCTTCTACGAAATAAAACGCCTTGTAAATCCTGTGTAATGGACTAGGGGCACTGCTCAAGTATTGCGTGGAGCAGGTGAATGCCTGGAACGGTATTCAAGGCTAAATGCGCCAAGATCTGCACATCGATTACCTTCCTGATAGACATGCTGTATCTGGATGCCCACTCGCGACCCAGAGTCTCCTAGAGATCTCAAAGCACCTGTGAACCATCAAAGAACAGTATGTTAAAAGAGGATAGAATATTAATAACCTCCAGCGAATTCACCTCTAACATTACTCGCAGATACCCAAGTTCCCATGCCTACTGTAGTCCAGTTAAAGCCCACATAGTTTAGCAGTGAGTGGAGGAACTACCCCAAGGTGCTAAAGGAACCCGCCACACCAATGTCCTGCACTATTTCGAATAAGGCCTCCAACTGAGGCAATATCTGTGGCAGGCTGCACTGCTCCGTTAGTATTAACTTTAACCCAACTCTCCGATGGTTTGGTCCAACTGATTTGGAAACCCAATGGCGCACTCAGTGTTGGAACAGTTCATCCGGTCACGCCTTTTGCCTTCTCTATCCTATCGACATAGTCTAATACTACCTTGCCCCTCCCCACGGACCAATGAAACCCCTGCTTGAATATACTTTTATTCCACCACTGCCATAAATACCAATAGGTTGTGCCAAATATGGTAGCCCGCTCTAGGCGTCGGACTTAGATAAGTTTGACAAGGTTAGTAGACAACCACCTTTCTAAAGACTTTGAAAGAAAGAAGTATCAAGGACTGCTAAAAGGAACTAGTGCCAAAAAGTCGATACCCTCCTACAATCTCTGGGCGCATTTAAAATGGTTTCTTCATGATGACAGAAGGGACATTTGGAGTTCGTTGAGATATGGCGAGCCACACGCTCATGATTCGTGAGTACTTTGTTTTTGGCCAGAAGCCAAAGAAACACACGTATCCTCTAGGGCCCTGGCCATTTCTAGACTATGTTCCAAATTTGACTACTTTCTGGCACTAGGGACGCCTCAATTAGCTTGTAGGCAGAGTTAATCGTAAACTTTACATTCTTCACCGGTCCCCATACTATACGATCTGCCTCCACCCCATCGTGGGGTCGGGAGATGGTCGTAATAATCATACAGACTATGGAGGGAAGGTATTATTGAAATCGAGTCCAATTCCAGCTCCCATCCTTATGAACCATATCTTTGACTGAATCTAATAGTACATCATCCGGCGGGGAAGAGGTCGAGAGCGTTAAGAGGGGACCCCAATCACCTGCCCAGCCATCCAACCAGAATTTCACTTGATTACCATTACCAATTCACCAATTAATACCCTGATACACATATTTCCAAGTAGTTGTGATCCCTCGCCAAATAATCGAAGCCCCATTCCTTGCTACTGCGTGGGGGATACTGCGGTTGTCAACGTTATATTTGGCGCGGAGGATTTGGACCTAAAGTGCATTAGGGTTGGTAAGCACTGCCCAGCCTAACTTAGTAAGTAAAGTGTCGCTCGTGGTGTGAACTTTTTTAATACCCAAACCTATAGAATTTTTGGGGCGGCAAACTTCATCCCATCAGATTAAGTTCACTCGTCTTTGGCAGTTCCTATTACCCTACATGAAATCTCGCATTAGTTTCTCAAGATCGTCATATAATTGTCTCGACAATTGCATCATTTGCATTGTGTAGATTGATAGAGAAGAAATGACGGACTGGGTAACGTGACTCGCCCTGCAAGGGAGAGTTTGTGGGCACTCCAGCTGACAAGACGCCTCTGGGCTTGATCCAAGATATATTGGTATGTAATCTTTGTGGTGCACTCATGGATCAAAGGAACTCCAAGATATTTGCCCAGATTACTAGTATATGTAAACTGAGATTCTTGACTGAGGATGCATGCGGTGTCCCGACACACATTCTTGGAGAAGAAAATTCAGGTTTTAGCTTTACTGACTAATTGGCCTGAGGCTTGGCAGAAGGAGTCCAACACCTTCAAGATAACTTATACTTATGACGATGAAGCTTCGCCAAAAAGGACCAAGTCATCAACAAAGAATAGATGCGAGATGGGAGGCCCATGTCTGTTCAGTCGAAATGGTTTCCAGTCCCCATTTTCAACTTCCTTAGCAATCAGTTGCCCCAACCTTTCCATACAGAGCACAAAGAGATATGGCGACAGCGGGTCTCCTTGTCTTGGGAAGAAATGATCATAAAGGATCCCGCTCTAGGATACTTGCATAGACACCGTGGAAATGCATTTCATTATGAGGTTGGCTAGTGGGTCCGGAATTCTAATATCCCGCAAAGTGTCATTGATGAATTCCCACCTGAGGTGATCATAAGTTTTTTCTAAATCTACCTTGATTGCCAAGATTCCCGTCTTTCTGGTTTTTTATTTCATCGAATGTATCGCCTCCTGGGTAATTATAATATTGTTCGTGATATGTCAACCTAGGACGAAACTGCACTGGGTTTGATCAACTAAGGAATCTAGATGAGGCTTCAGGTGGTTGACGACTGCTTTCGAGATTGCTTTGTATATGATCGAGCATAGGCTAATTGGCCTAAATTGTGTCAGAGAGACCGGAGAGGGGATTTTAGGAATTAAAACAAGGAATGTTTTGTTCACTTCAGAATCCCATCGCTCATGGTGGAATATAGTTTGAATATAGTCCACTACTGTGGGACCCACCTTGTCCCATTTTTGTTGAAAGAACGAAGCAGTGTACCCATCTGCACTAAGGCTTTGTTAGGGTTGATATCAAAGATAGCCTGAGAAATTTTGATCTCGAGAACTGGAGCAGATAGTGTCTGGAGCGAAGCCTCCGATGGTGGGGGGAAAGCCCCCAAGATAGGGAAACTAGCATGAGTTTCATCTTGGGACGTGAACAAATTTTAAAAAAAATTCTTGGCCAAATGCCGCATTTGCGTGGGATTTGAGAGTAGCTGGCCGTCTTCATCAAATAGGCGGGTTATCCTCAAATTCTTCCTCTTTGTCAATGCTACAATATGGTAGAATTTAGTATTGCGGTCTCCCAGGGAAAGTCATGTATTACGAGACTATTGGTGCCAGTAAATCTCCTCTTCGCAGAGGACTTGAAGTAATTCGCCTCAAAGCCTTTCTTCCAAATCCAGCAATGAATCGAATGTTTCGAAATCCATGGACTTTTGAATACCCTTTAGTCAAGCTAAATGTCATTTCTTTCTATGAAATGTATTACCAAACACGCTTTTATTAAAGTTTTTGAGCTTCGTAGAAAATGCATCCAAAGTGCTTCAGAAATCGAGCCTTGCAGTGGACTAGTGATCAGCTACTACTTTATCAAAATCCTCACGAGTGAGCCAAGCGGATTGAAAATGAAACACTGGGATGGGTATTTCAGTTCTGAGGGCCCTGTAAAATTCAACTAACATTGGCCTGTGGTATGATCCTAAAAAAGGAAGATGTTTATTGGTCACATTTGGGAATATTTCTAGCCATCTCGAAGGACATAAAACACGATTCAGTCTAGCTCGTACTGTCCCCCTTCCCCATGTGTATTTGGACCCACTATAACCCATATCATGCAGTCCACAACAATGCACACACTCCTGGAATTGTTTATTCACAATCGGAGTATATTGAGATCCTCCCTTTTTCTCTTCGTGGGCCAATTTAGCATTAAAATCTCCTCCGATGATCCAGGGCACCTCTACAGTGCTACCAAGTCATCATAAATAGGGCCATAACATTTTCTGAGTAGCCCTCTGAGGACTCGAGTAGACAACAGTGAAAGCAAAGACAATGGAGTCATACTGGATGGTTGTGTGAATAAATTGTCGGTGCGCCGTCACGATCGAGACTTCGAATTCATTCGTCCATAACAGCCAAATTCCACGTACAAAACCATCTGCCTCTACCCGAAACGTGTGGTCAAATCCCAGTTTTCTAATAACGCCCAGTGCTCTTCCTCCACTGATACAGGTTTCTACTAACACTACCATCCTAGGATGGTGTAATTTTAGATAATTCCTCAAAATAGGGATAAAGGTGACTCCTCCAGCCCCTTGGCAGTTCCAAATAAGAATCAACATAAATAGCAATCCACTGGGAAGGGGATATGCTCCTATACCAAAACAATTTCCTGAATGGGGTAGCAGCCCGCTTCGTCAGTGCCGCCCTGGGGTAGCGGCTTTAAATCTACCACTATAGGCATTGGCACATTATCCTCCATCCTTACATCTCCGTCTCTAGTATCAGGAGGTTTAGACAGTGGGAGGGTGTGTTGGGGTGTGCGTATGATTTGATTATCCTTTAGATGCAGAGGACCCTCCACTGGAGGGCTCACCTCGCCCCCAACCAGTTCGCTAACTGCTTGACCATCATATAGTAACTCGGAAGAGGAATGGAGGTGGATTGCCGGGTAGGGTTCCATGGGCCGGTTCAGGGGTTAGATTGTGATGCCATGAGCTAGCCCTTGTCCAAGTGGCTAGATGGGAGCCCAGACGAGTCCCCTTGGTATTGCTGGGCCACGCCTTTGCCTTTAGATCCCTTTGGTGCCCATGATTGGGTTGTTGCGGCCTAGATGCTGAACTACTCCCAAAGTCTCCATTAAAATCCAAATGGCGCCTGCAGCTTGACTCGAGTATGTGACCGAATGAAAACAAAGGGGGAGAGTTATCCATTAACCCACCCGTATCACTTGAGCCTAACAGCAGCAAAAATTGTGAACCGTTGCCAAGAGAGTCGGCCTTTAGGAGTCGCCAGGAAGCCTGGTGAGGGGATCCGGTTGAGAGACGTGTTTGTTTCCATTGGACCTGAATCCAAGGGTTGTATGTGTCTTCTGTCTTGTCCTTCAACGGCTCGTTAGTGTTTTTGGTCTAGTCCACCTACATCGTCGGTGGTTCTGTTCCTAGGTGGACCGACGGTGGTTGTTGTTTGGTTGATGCTTACGTTTAGGACGAACAGAAACTAGCCTCATGTCCTACCTGACCGCACTAAAAACAGATTTGAGGCAAACATTCGTAAGCCACCAACAGAGGTTCCCCATCCAACTCCACTCGCGAACATAATGGGAGGCCAAGGTCGATTTCTACAACTAATCGAGCAAATTTGCCCCGTTGGGTAAGCAAGGTAGTTTCATCAATGCGTATTGTCGTGCCAATTAAATTGCCGAGAGCTGTGAGAATTTGTAGATGGTACCAAGCGATTGGCAGGTCTAGAAACCGTAACTAGACCATTGCTCGAGTAAGCTTGCCTTGTGATGCTCAGAACTCGGGGGACCAACGTTGTACTAACAGAGCATGCCCGAGAATAACCCAAGGACCATTGGTGAGCGCAAGGAGGAAATCGGCTTCGTCAATGAAGTTCACCAGGAAGAAATCCTGGTCCATGTCCACAATTTTCATTGGCCCTCTTGGTTTCCATAATTTTTGTAGTCGGAAGTACAACAATTTGTATCCCACTCTTCAGTCTATCAATTTCACAATAACCACTCTTTCCCACTGTTGATTGAGGCGTGACTTCAGAGTTAAGGAGAGTTTAATCCCTCTCCCCGAATCACCTGCTAAGATAGTGTTATCACCCTCTTCGATATCGATTGGAACCTCAGATAGCCTGGGCAATACCAATAACTCTACTTCCCTACCCT
>JAOSBO010016445.1:0-12513 GCA_027563915.1 Erythroxylum rotundifolium
ACTCGATTTGAAGATCAGCATCCTTAAGCGCAACAAACATCTCTCTATTTTCCTTTTTCAAAAATAATTTGGTAGCTAACATAAACAACTTACCTCTCCTTTCTATTTCATTTGTACTTCGTAAGATGTCCATCACCTCAGAAATGCTACAACCAGGTTCATCCCTTTTAATAGAGGTTACTAAAGTTCTACTCTCTACTACATCACATATGAGGCCCAAATGTTTACATAACCTTTCTGTTGCCCCTGTTCTAGTATCATGTTTCTTTCTTTTTTTCACCTTTCCTTTTGTAGAAGTTCCAAGGGTATTTTCAATTTCTTAATTGACAGTAAAGCCTTTAAAAAAGTTATCATCAAGATTGGTATCAACTAGGCTTTCTTTAGATGGCGCATAAGCATCATTTGGTACAAAACTTGAAGAAGGTGCCTAAGCTCCTTCCCCTGTAGCTGCAACATCTTTAAATAAAATATTCAACTGCTCAATATGTTTCAAACCTTTAGTTCGGAATTTGGCAGCCTCAGGATTTTCCTACAATAATATTATTTAAGTTATTAAACTATCAAGTAACATTAGAACTTTATAAATCTAAACCTTAAATGCTTACCTTCAATTTCTTTTCCCACCATTTGTCACTGACATCAATAGTTTGATTAGTAGGATCCCATCCTAGTCCAGTTTCCTTGCCTACTAAATTTGTCCAAAGCTGCCAATCCTTTTTTAATCCATCCCATTATTCTTAAATTGTTTGTATTCATAATTCTTCTTAGTTTCATGAGCAAACTTTCAAACTATATTTTTCCATCCAATCTTGTTAAATTGACCATTAGGTCGATTTCCAACTAATGTCTCTTCCACAAAAATTTTGATTAAAATTTCAAGAGTTCTATCATCCCACTCCGCTTTAACCCTTTTTTAATTTATCCCCACTTTTAGTATCTTGACTTGGTATTGACATTTTCTATCAACAACAAAATCCCCACTACATATAACAATGAATTTAGCAAGTATAAGAAAATATAAAAGCATAACCAAATGAAATATACAAAAGCATCAAATCTTTTGTGAACTCAGCATTATAATAATTTATGGATAATATGACACCCAAACAAGTTGTCAATCATTGGTGGCAATTTCCAGTGAAAAAATGTTGTTCCGTTTTAGGCAAAACAATGTAGTCTTTAATTAAAATATTATATCCACCTCAGTTTGGCTTATATCTTCACTCTGTGTCCTTGTATTGATGTTCTCAGTCTAAAGGTCATGCACGTATCCTAGAGGAAGAAATATTAAGATTCTCCTTATAAGCGGCTAAGAGATAAAATGCATTCTTTTATGTTTTCCTTATTTCCCTTTAGTTTAAAGGATTGTGTTTTTATGTTTAAATCATTTTCTTAAATCTAGCAGCATCACACATTTAGAATTGTGTAAGTTCATATGCCATTTTACGTGCATATATACATATTAGCATTTCGAAAAAGACCCTCCTGAATGGTCATATAAACTTTTAACCATCATACTTGCATTCTACTCACCAAAGTTATCATGTAAACATGAATTGTTTTAAGGGCAGGGAACAATAGTTATAGAAAACTACAAGGTTCGATTTAACCTTGTCTTCCCACCATATAAATTTCGTATTAAAAGTAAAAAGAGTTCAATCTCATGCTTTTAATTATTTAGGTTTTTAGGAAATGGTAGTGGAGCCGTAAAGAGAATTAAGCAATACATTAAATAAATGACAAAAGGAAATTAGGGGAAGCATCAAATATATTCTATGATCCACGCCCAAAGACATTAGGCAAAACAATGTAGTCTTCAATTAAAATATTATCACCATGAATCTTCAGTCGTTGGTAGTTAATAGGTTTCAATATTTTCACAAAAAGTGGTTTGAAAGTAAAAGAAAAAATGTCTTTTGCTTTCTGCATTATTGTTAAACATCTGGAATTCATGATAACAAATTGTGGAGTTCAAAGCATTAATCCATATTTCTTAAATCACAAAAGTGTTATTTCTTTTCTACTAGATAATGATAGGAAAAGAGTGCAGCCATGCTTGAATCGCTTTTCTTGTCGAGTCTAATATGAATAGAGAAACAAAGAAAGAACTTACAAATATGCTCAACTGTCCTTTTATTCAAATGAAGCATTAAATTTAAAAGGTAAATGAATATCACTTAAATCCATTTTATGTTTTTTTTAAGGAACTATCTTGACTAGATAGACTTATCAAGGTAGAGATTAACATTTGCATTGCCATTCTTTTGTCATTCAATTGTACTAACGTTGTACAAACAGATATCCATTATCATGAGTAAACCTTTAAAAGAAAGTATGTTCTTACCACAGCTTACTACACTTTTTCAGACAGACATAATTCAGGAAGAAATAAACTACTTGGCATCCATTGCTTCAAAAGATTAAGTGAAAAATAACTGAAAATCGAACGAAATATTCAGACTTTATATCAAAGACAAAAGGTTTACCAACAAATAAAACTGAATTGGAGTAAATTAAGCAAATGGTTATCTCCCTTAAAGCCACCGACAAGTACATATAGGTGTGTCTGAAACATTTAAAGAATGATCTTCTGCTATGATCAATCAACCAAAGCTAATAAAAAATAACATTTCAAAACTAGAGAAGTTGGCATCTATCGCTAATCAAACTTTTAGTAGAATTATTAGGCAGACAATTCTTCACTAAAAGCTTCTTACCCTCAAAAACCAAATAAACTCCATTACTAACTTTTTAAATATTATCTCGACCATTACTGAAGAGCTTGTAGTTATGGGAGATCATATCTTAGATGATGACCTTGTTTTGTTCATATTGAACGACCTCCCTATTGATTATGAATCTTTTATTATAATTATTAAACACTAGGAATCCATCATCACCTTTTCAGATCTTAGAGCCAAGCTCTTCATCTATATGTATTGGCTAATGACGTATCACTCACCATATAAGATGACATTTGTTGCTTCTTACTTTGGTGGGAGCGACAACAAAAATTTACAAGGTAGGAAAAGGGGCTTTGGAGGATGACACAACTGTGGCAACCAAAGAAACTTTACAAGATGAATTCCTAATACTAATTGTCATCATTTTGACCATTAAAGGGCTGAGCGTTCTCATAGCAATGTTGCTTTGCCTCTAAAGAAGCTGCTCTGCCTATGACACTCAACCTCATTCCTAGATACTTTACAATAACTACTTGAGAATTCGAAGGAAGAAGCAGCTGACGGATGAGGCTGACAAGCAATTAGTTATTATAAACAGCCAAAATCAAAGAACTCGCGTTATATTATAAGCACTCAAAATCAAAGAACTTGTAATCGAAGCATAATCAAAGAACTCGTAAATTATAAACACCCAAAAGCAAGAAGTTGTAATCAACTTTATGCACGTACATAAGTAAAGAAAGAACAAACGTGAATGAAATGGAACCTGTTTGTTAAGGCACATGAGTGCAGATCGCAGAGCAGAGGCAGAGAGAAGAGAGAGATGAATTTTGGTTTCTAAAAAGTTTTCAAGCGTCGGATGTTATAAATGTAAACGACGCAAATTATAATGTAAAGTCTACCTAAAAAAGCTAAAATAAGGGGATTTTTTTAAAAGCTCCAAATTTGAGCTTCGTAAAAAGCTATATTTTAGATTCTAAAAAAGCTATTTCTATATAAAAAGTGCTTTTGAATTTTACGACTAAACACTCATTTTTCTTAAAAATAGCTTTTGTGGTGAACAAAAATGCTTTTCCACTCTCCAAAAGCTCAACCAAACAGGTGCTAAGAAAAGTTGAACTTAGAGCTCATCTTAGTACAAACACGTCTAGTAGATGAATTATATAAAATTTCTTGTAATCTTTGTGTTTAACTTGCTAATTTGTGCATATTTATTATGTAGACTAAAGCAGAATGTTCCTTTACGCAACTTTTTGCTTCAAAAGTAATGAATGAGCAGAAAGAAGGAAAAAGGCAAGATACGTATTTTTCATACCTTGTTTTTCTTCAACAGGTTCTTTTCTTTATTTGTAATCTTTATTTCTTTTTTCTATTTAGTTTGAGATAGTTTTAGTGCATAATTATTTGTTCTTTAAGAATAATTAAATGTTGTTTGAGGAAATGACAAAGGCTGAGATTAAACAACTACGAAAAAGCCTCAAGTTTAAAGCAACTCCAATACTGACTTTCTATCATAATGATTCCAATAGAAATAAGGTATGTTATTGCTTTAGGTGGCTATACGAGTTGTAGAAGAATATAAACATTTGTGACATCTATGCTTCATAGCAAAACCTTCTTTTGAATCACCTTTGTCTTTTAGGTTGTAAAATCTTATGCATTTAGTTAAATTATGCTTGGGAAAAGATTTCACTACATCATTATCTAAAGTAATAAGAGTTGATTTCTAGGAATTGATCAAAAATGGAACATCTGGGTCTATCCAAGTGATAAAAGTTCATTAGTGGCTCCAACCTACTTACCAGATAAAACCAAAATGGTCTTTAACTACTAGATCAATCTAATAATTTCCTCTCTTATTCCACTAATTCATTTTTGGTTTAAGCGATCATGGCGGATATAATTAATGTATTCGTTTGATTCTAATTCTGATTAACAAAATGTTAGAGCAAAATATATAATTAAAACCTTGTCATAAACAAGTTAAGGCATCTTAACCATCTAATTGAGAAGCTCGTAGCAGTAATGGTTAACAAGACGAGCTTTCATGCATTTTCTAAAGGTTGCTCCTACAACTTTTGGACACACATCAAGTTTAGGCTAAATGTAACACCCTTATATGGAACTTACAACCACTTATATACACGACAACCAAATTCTTATACAAACAGTCATCACATATATTTATATTCATTTATAGGGATTGTCATCACACATTTTTTTATTCAATGATACACATATACATATTACAAAATTTCATATCATTTAACATTATCATTGCAAAGTAGTATCACATATTTATTTTTCCATGTTAATCTAAAAAGAAAACATATAATTTCCTTTGTTACATGTACAACTATTCTTTAATCAAAAGACACATCCAAAGGTACTTATACCCCTAGCTATTGTCATTAGCTCCTGCAGATGTTCCTTGTACCTCACTCCTATGACTTAGACCTACACGGATTATCATCAGTGCTAAGCTTGAAAGCATAGTGGGAAAAATAATTAGTTTGGATGACCACTCATAGCAGTCATCCACTAAGCACACACATTCAGAAATATAAAAACTCACATCCTATAAATTCATATTCATTAATCATACATTGATATTCAACGCTTATGTAAACAATGATGGCATACTTAAGAAAAGTACATAATGCAAATATACTTCAACATATTATCCATATATCGAAAATGCATATTTATAAGCCAAATATTAAAATTCAACACTCAATGATAAAAATAATCAATACAAATGCAAATACTCATCAATACCAATTATTTATGTTTTCATGTTGATTTCTTATTTATAACCATTTAATTTGCTTTCTATGTTAGGCCTACACATTTCCGTGGATGTGGATAATAGGAGATGTGAATATTTGAAGATATCAAAGTTGTGGATACTCGAAAGTATCAAATTGTCAATACCTGAAGGCATCAAACTATGGAGACATTATTGTCTCGAAATGAAAACACCATTGAAGTCAAACTGTAGCAGTTACATTATAACCCTATAGGCATGCCTATTTATCCACCCCCAAGACAATAGAGCAAGCACTGTAACATTTCCTTTAACATTTCCCAATTTCACAATTCATATATTGACAAGTTATATGATACACATTTCAAGTCATAAAATCTATATTTATGTTCATACCAGCAAGTCATAACTTACTACCATTAGAAGGTACCAAAATCATACTTGTATAGTAATACTATACACATATGAACGATAAATATGCATACAAATCATTTATATACATGTAAGTTTTCTTTGGAATGTATTATGCTCAATCTTAAATTTCAATGTTCAATTACCCAATTCACATATGGTAAGTCCTATTTCATTTATTTCTAGGTGTTTGAAAAGTTTCATACACATTTAAAAAGGTTTGGATATGATTCAGTAAAAATTGGAAATAAAAACAAACTCAATAATGCAATTTGGTCTAAGCCCATGGTGTTCTAAAAATAGGCAAACAATCAATCTATAAGCAAATCTCATGACAATCTCTAATTGTTCCTTAATATGCATAGAGAAACGTTCGAATTAGGTTTTGAGGTCTTCTATACATTTGTTCCCCTATGTCTCTAGTTTTTATAGAACTAAAAATTAGACCATTTCAACTTCCCAATCGTGAGAATAGACCAAATATCACAAGCTGCTCCAAAATAAGGGTAGCATCAAGTCACCATTTTTTATCCCAATTTCAAATGTCATAAAGCCAGAATTAAGTCAGACTCTCTTCCAGAGATTTTACTTCTATGCCTTAGGTTTCATATACAACTGAAATCACCCAATTTAAAGGTCTTTAGTTGAGTTATTACTCAAGCAATGTGATTGGTTCAAATAAACCTACGATAGAATTCTACTACATGATACTCTCTTATCATATACAACCGTTTCCATACAAAGTAACACCAAAATAACACCAACAATCATCCCAGTAATGATTTCATATCCAAATGAATCTTTATATCCATTTAAACATACACACTAAGAGGAATTAAACTAAGTGTAGTCCCGAACCTTAAAATTGGCAAAATAGTTCTCTTAATGCCTTTCCTTCCCTTCCTCTTTGGTTTTGCTTGACTCATGTTGGCCCCCAAATGTTTTTTTTATTAAGTGTGATTTAAACAATTATGAGATTTGGATAAGTGAATTTTTGGGAGTTAAATTTTTTTTATAGGGGTATTTTGGGTGGATTACTTAAGGTTAAAAGCACTAAGGCATTAAAGGAAGGCTAAGGTAGACTTTTCTCACCCATTAAGGGTAGAATGGGAAGAGAAAAAGGTTGTCTTGTGAATAAGAAGACCAAATACGTGAATGAAGGAAAGGAGAGCAAATCAAAAAGAAAAAGAGAGAGAAGAAGAGAGGTTTCGGTGAAGTTAAGAAAGAATAGAGTTTTGGACTAGGTTACATCTTTTCTTAGTCTTAAAGAGAGAGTTGAAGGTTATTCAAGAAGGGAAAAAGAAAGAGGAAGGGAAGAGCTTTCCTTAGAGCCAAAAATCTCATTGTGGGGTGAAGATTCAAGGTAAGTTGATTTTAATCTTTTGGAGTTTTGAAAGGTTTTTGGTTCAAAGAGCTTAGGAAATGTATGGGTTTAAGTATTCTAGGGTCAATTTCATGCTTTTAGTTCTTTGGGTTCTCAAATTTAAATTCCTATTGAATGGAAATTTTGTCCTTTATGAAGGAGATCAAAGAGGGGTTCAAGAGAGGCAAGGGGAGCAAGAGGAAAGACATCCTTAAGCCATACTTAAACAAAGATTTCAAGGTGGGTACATATTTATAATAGAGTAAATAAGTCACTCATTGTTTTTCTTTGAATCAAGAAAGCTAAATGGTTTCAATTGCATCATGGATGTTGCATTTATTTGCCCTTGGTTGGATGTGAGATTGTTACATGTTTGCTATATGAATTATGTTGATGATTTAAGAAAATGATTCTTTTTGAAAAGATGCAAGATTATGAAATCATGTTTTCAAGAATGGATTTTTAAGATAAATATAGCAAGCATATGAAAATGCAAGTTTTCAAGAAAATGTGCCATTTTGGGCAACAAGTTTGCAAGATTTTGAAATATATGTGTTATATGGGTTTGTGGTAGTCCCTCAAGAATCGTCACGTGCACGTTGACCCAAGTATAGGCTTCTCCGGCCTGCCCACTAGTGGCACGGAGCTCCTTTAAGGACTCCCTCAAGTTTACGACTACACAGGATCATTATATGGAAGTGTGTAGTGTGTCATGTTTTGGACTTACACAAACCATTCTAATGTGCTTATGTGCTTTTGAAATGTTAGGAAGTTTGATGCATGCATGATTTAAAATTTCTCATTAGCGGTCTGATTGAGTGAGGATTCTGAAAAATAAATGTTTGGTGATTTTCCATGCGAAATTACTATGGTTTTGAGTTTTTGAATATGTTTTTGCTCGTTTCTCGATTATGAAATTGTTACCCACGAGCTTTAAGCTCACCCCCATTCTCCTCCTCCCATTTAGGTGATGAGCAAGAGATTGAGTAAGTCAAGAGTTAGGGCATCACTCCAGTCTGCATATTTTGTTTTGACTGTTTTGAAGTTAGATCATGTAAACCAATACTTTAGTCGCATTTTGAGCGATTTTAGTTTTTATAAACTCTGTATTTGAGTTATGATGCAAGGGGGCTTGAAATGCCCACTAAAGCATTGTAAAGACTCTTATTTGTTTTGAAGATTGATGAAATGTATGTATGTTTTGCTCATGATTTTTCCTTAAGGCTTCTGCATGGCATTATTGAGCATCTATAGGGATAAAATTTGTATCCTGACTTCATGGGAAGTTCCATATTAATCTAGGTTGTTTTGGAAAAATTGTCTTTTGGGAAGTGGTAGTTCATCTCCTTAGCTTTCCAACGGTATATAGTATGAAATTTTTGGATCTTTGGATTGGAAGTTAGGATCCTTAGAAAGGGGAAGACGCATTGTCTGTGATGGCATCATAACACAGTCGCAAGATAAAGATGCATCATCTATGATGACGTCATAACACAGACGTAAGGAAAACACAGACGTTAGTTAAGGACGCATCGTTTGTGATGATGTCAGAACACAGATGCAAGGTAAAGACGCATCGTCTATGATGACGTCATAACACAGACGCAAGAAAAACACAGACTCAAGGAAAACATAGAAGCAAGGAAAACACAGACGCAAGGTAAAGACGCATCGTCTGTGATTACGTCATAACACTGATGAAAGGAAATCATTTGTGATGACGTCACCAAAAGACAGACACAAGGAAAGACAGACGCAAGGAAAAGATAGACGTAAGGAAAGACAGTCGCAAGGAAAAGACAGACGCAAGGAAAAGACAGACATAAGGAAAACAAAGAAGAAGCGTAAAACATAGAGGAAGCCCAAAAGATAGACGAAGCGTAAAAGACAGATGAAGCACAAAAGACAGACGAAGCGCAAAACACAGATGAAGTGGAAAACATAGACAAAGCGCCAAACATAGATGAAGTTGAAAACACAGACGCTACAAAGAAGAAGTTAAGCCAGTACGTTGAACAGTTACTTAGTTGGAGTTAGTTACAGAACTCAACTAAATAATGATTTTCAACAAGAAGGGGTTATCAAGGATCAAGAAGCAGTTAGAGACATGGGCTATAAATGCTAGTCATGGGACAAGATGTTCTGAAGAGGTCAAATTGAAATTTCACCTTGAGTTTTTCCACAAATGTGTCCAAAAATAGGTAAAGTAAGTTCTTTTTGAGGATTGGATGGTATGGGTATGCCACTTTTATAGGATGCGCATCCAGATGTCACTTAGGACGTCGGGCTCGTGACTCGCAAGGGCGGGGTCCCAACACTTATGGTATTAGAGCCTTTAGGCTGAGGTCCAAGTGTAGGACCAAGTTTAGGAGTATCCGAAGCACGAATTAGGTAGGTTGAGACATGAAATGTATATGCATTCTTTTAAATGAACAACTTGCATTGTTTTGAATTGTTTTTCATGATTCTAAATTGTTTTATATGATTTGAACTGTTTTGCATACTTTGAAATTGTTCTGCACCAACTAAAAATTTTCATTGGTTTTATATTGAAGGAGTGATTATGCCACCTCGAAAGAGAACTCGAGGAGCTTTGACTCGATTTAGCTCTCACCAAGGGAGAACTGATGAATCCTATGTCCCACAAGATGCGGGGACACATTCTGCCCCTGATTCTGAGGAACCTAGTGTGCAACATGAGGTGCCTCCACTGCCTCCTCCTATGGCTCAAACAAACCCCATGGATCCACGATTCTTTCAGGCCTTTGCTCAGGCTTTCTCATATGCCATGGGCCAAGGGTCTCAAGTTCCGATGCAAGATCTAGTGGAGAGGACTAGACTATATAATAAGCTCTGCAAGTATGGAGTTATGGACTTCAATGGGACTACAAATCTCGAAGAGGTTGAAGCATGGCTGAAGAGAACTGAGAGGGTCCTAATTCAGATGAAGTGCAATGATGAAGAAAAACTGGACTATCCAGTCAGTTTGCTGTAGGGGGATGCGCTCCACTGATGGGAATCAGTGCCCCACAGTCAGGTTATGCCTCCGGTGTTAACATGGAGAGATTTTGTGGATGTGTTTAGGAAGAAGTACCTCTCGAGGGTGTATGTACAAGAGAAATCCAGGGAGTTTCTGAACCTCACATAGAGGGACATGAGTGTGAGCGAGTATAAACTAAAGTTCACTTAACTTTCTATATATGCGGCCAACATTGTGGCGAATGAGGAGGACAAGTGCCACAAGTTTGAGGGAGGGCTTCATTTGGGGATCAAGGAGAAAGTCTTGATCCATAATTTCTGTGACTACCAGCAGTTGGTAGATGTCGCACTCTAAGCTGAGAAACTTGAGAACATCAAGTATGAAGTGAATAAGAGAGGAAGAACAGGGGGCAGTCTTCCAAGAAGGGGATGAGTGCTCTAATGCTTAAGAGGAGTACGAAAAGCTTCCATACACAGAGTGAGGTAGGGAGTAGTGCTTCTGGTAAGAATAAGCAAGCAAGACCAGTGTCAGTGCCAACCTCAACAACAAGAGGCAATAGCAGGGTGGGGAGGAGTAAATACACAAATTCTCAATGTGAGTATTATTGGAAACTTCACCAAGGAGAGTGCTTAAAGTTACTTGGAGCATGCTTTCGATGTGGAGAGAAGGGACTCATTATCTGGGACTGTCCCCAAGTAATAGGGAATGAGGGGTCACGGTCACAAGCCCCAAGGAGAGCTGAAACAGTAGGAACTAGACCAGTTATTGAGGTGGGCAGTTCTGGAGCTGCAAGGAAGGCTATTCCTCTAAGAAGGCCAAAGGGTCAGGCATAGGTAAGGGTGTTGGCCATAACAAGGGAGGAAGCTGCAGTCGCACCTAAAGTTGTCACGGTATGACTCAGTTATTCAATTCTACAGTATATGTTTTGATTGACTCTGGTTCTACGCATTCATTTGTTTCTGCAAGTATGATGTTGCATGATGTGAATTCAGTGCCTTTGAATAGTCCTTTGCTTGTTTGTACACCTCTAGGGAGGAATGTAATAATCAGTCATGTGTATGAGGGCTGTGAACTCTTCATTGATGGTGCTAGACTAGTAGTAGATTTACTACCTCTAGACCTAAAAGGCTTAGATGTTATACTTGGAATGGATGTATTAGGAAAAATTGGATTGCGGCCTTAAGGAAGTGGAATTTGATCTGGGTAACGGAGAGAAGGTGATTTTCAGAGGAGACAGGAGAACACCAGCACCAAGAATTATTTCGGCTTTGCTAGCTGACAGAATGATGGGAAAGGGGTGTGAAGCCTTTTTGGCGCATGTTGTGGACACTAATGTGAATAAAAGGAGGTTAGAGGATTTTCCGATTGTGAGAGAATTTCCTAATGTGTTCTAAGAGGACTTACCTGGTTTGCCGCCGATGAGGGAAATCGAGTTTGCCATCAATTTGATTCTCAAAATTGCACCTATTTCTATACCACCATATAGAATGACTCCAGCTGAGTTGAAGGAAACAGTTGAAGGAATTGTTAGAGAAGGGGTACATAAGGCCAAGTTCGTCACCTTGGGGAGCGTATGTTCTATTTGTTAAGAAGAAGGATGGAACATGGCAGATGTGTATTGATTACCGGAGACTCAACAGGGTGACTGTTAAGAATAAGTATCCTCTGCCTCAGATTGATGATCTGTTTGACCAGCTGCAAGGCACAAGGGTCTTTTCCAAGATTGATCTCAGGTCAGGCTATCATCAGCTCATAATTAGGGAGTCTGATGTAAGCAAGATAGCCTTTAGGACTCGTTATGGGCATTACGAGTCCCTAGTCATGCCATTTGGTTTGACCAATGCTCCAACTGCATTCATGGATCTTATGAATATGGTCTTCAAGGAGTATATGGATCAGTTTGTCATAATGTTTATCGATGACATTCTAGTTTATTCCAAGAGTGAAGGGGAACATGAGAAACATCTCAAGATAGTATTGTAGACTCTAAGGGAGAGGGAACTTTATGCCAAATTCAGCAAATGTAAATTTCGGCTCCATGAAGTGGTATTCCTTGGATATGTAATTTCTAAGAATGGGGTACATATTGATCCAAAGAAAATTGAAGTAGTGGTGAAGTGGCATGCACCCAAGACAGTGACGGAAGTGAGGAGTTTTATGGGTCTGGTAGGATATTATAGGAAGTTTGTGGAAGGATTCTCTATGATTACTGCTCCACTAACTAGGTTATTGAGGAAGAATCAGAAATTTATCTGGAGTGAGGAATGTCAGAAAAGCTTTGAGGAGCTCAAGAGAAGATTAACAAGTG
>JAOSBO010016483.1:0-12506 GCA_027563915.1 Erythroxylum rotundifolium
CAACTTGGTTATTCAACTGTGAATCAATTAATTTAGATTCTAATAACATACATGTTTCCCATACATCTCTATGTATACGTATATTACTTACAAAAGATTCTTGGTACCTTTTGACCAGATATATAACGCTCACACAAATAAAACCATTCTCTTTTTTTTTGTTAATAATAAATTTTTTCATTACAAAACTGTAACCGAAGAAGATAAAGTTATATGTAAATACACTTGCTTTCTAGGGCACTATATTTACATAACTCCAACACCTAGACCATTATATGCTACTAACAAACATCAAATGTAACAATTATGGATTACATAAGTTTATAATAGAACAATCCAAATAACATATTATGACAATCAGCACAAACAATATAACAATCCGAAAAGAGATTAGCAACATTAATTAAGATGCAATAGCTTAGCCATGACTTGGCATCGAGATCATCGTTGAACCAGCATCAGGATGTTAGCCTTCCATCTCCTCCTTCAAGCTTTCAGAATCAACCTTTTTCACCTACATTTATGTTGAAAAACGAAGAGAAAATGGTGAAGAAGTTGTTGTCTTCGTTATTCCTCCTTTCCCACTTTGAAGAGAAAATGGTGTTAATGGATTGCTATCTCCTCAGTCCATTTTTAAAACCCAAGAGTATTTGATGAAGAATTGTGTCTATGGAGGTTCAACTGTTCTCTCATTCCTCTCCAAGAAGAATGGCAACTTCAGTTCTCATAATTTCATTCCCCACACTACCCTTTTTATCTCCAAAATGCAGCAGTTTTTCTACTCTATTTTTATGATAAAAACTAGTTTCATATCAGTGTAGAAATATCTGAACTGAATAGGATAAGGTAATCAAGTTGCTTCCCTCTCTTTTGGTTTTACTTATTAAGTAGCTCCCCCTACAACCATAAAGAAGTTAAATTTTACAGAGAAAATAGATAGGTGTTATTTAAAAACAGAAGAGGAAAAAAATATTTTGTGTTGTCCTTCAGTTGCTTTTTATTCTTCTCTAAGTGCATCCCTCACAATGAACTTATGTTTCTCTCCTTTTTTTTTTCCAGTAGACACATACCTACAACAACCCTCTGCTCACCTTTGGTCGTTCCACTTTAAAGCTAGGTTAAATGGAATAAAATGGACAATTATATTGTGATGCATTGATTGAACCCAAGTCTTCTATACTATTCAGTGGTACTTTTATAGTTTTTTTTATACTTTTCCGCTCTTTTTGTTGGATATTGTGCTTAATCTAGTTCACGAGTGCATGTTTTGAATTAATATAGTTTGAGGGTAAAATTGTCATAATTAGTCAGTAATTGCACTCACTTGGTTTATAGGACAATTGATATTACAAACTATTACTTTTCATTGCAGGACACTCAAGAAGTGGAGCCAAAAGTGAGGACTAAGGAATTGCTGAGCCATGAGATCAATGAAGAAGACCTTTCGGGACAAGTTAGCTCTGGTGAACTCATCACTTTGCCGCACTGAAACATGTGAATCAACAGCCCAGACCTATTAGGAAATTTGGTCGTGGTGAACTCATCACTTTGCCGCGGCGAAAACTTCAAATCAATAGCTTAAACCTTTAGGGAAAATTTGGCTGTTGTGAACTCATCACTTCGTCGCGATGAAAACTTCGAAGCAGCAGCCTGAAGCCCGAGTCATTTTTTGAAATCTCACTTACCCATACATGTGACTGACCCAAATATCATTTAAAAACCCTATTTCGGGATAAGTAAGGGGGAGGCAGTAGAGACATATAGATTTTGACTCTCCTTCATTTTCACTCTCTTAAAAAACTCTAACCTCTTCCATAGTTTTTCCTTACCACTGTCAAACCTCCACCATGGGTAATTTAGATTCATTCCAAGTTGTGAAGTTTCTAGGTGCAATGAGTGGCTAGGCATTTCTTTTCCTTTTGAAGGTGCAACAATGGCTGGAGATTAAAGGGCTGAAAAAAAAAGGTAGTGGTTTAATCCATGGTTCTGCTATGAATTTATAACATCCTAGGTCTAAGATTTATGATTTGTAGTTGAGCTATTTGATTATGGTTTTAAGCAAATGTTGGATATTCATTATGGGTAGGATGGATTGGTTTATGTAGAACTTCAAGCTTAAATGTATGAAGTTTCATATATGTCTATTTGAAATCTTCTTGATTCTCTCTTATCTTGCATGGTTATGTTTGATGTTGAGATGATTTTAGATTCCATTTGACCCATTGCATTGGCTAATCCTACTACAAACACTAAGAGCACTTAACAGGATTTTAAAAAAATAGAGTTTCGCTAATTAAGATCCTGGACTTGAAGAGTCTTTCAAGGTTTACCATTTTGAAGCTTAGTGATTTCTACTCTCACTTAAATCAATTTTGAACTATGATGGCCAAAACTCACTTTCAAGGGGATTTTATCACTATTTAGTCTTTTGCGTTTTTCGTACTTCAGTTTTCTATACCCCTAAAATCCAAAAACATTTGTTTTACATTCAAATTATTTCTATTAATGAGTTCAAAAATCAAAAACCCCCTTTTCTCCAAATTAGTTTGCATAGCATGACATGTAGGTTAACTTAGATTCAATCATTTTAGGCTCCGATTAAGTGAACGACCCAGGGTTGCACCTTATAGTGCAATTCTTGGAATACTTTGATTCAACTTCCAAAAGCTTAATGTATCAGGTTTAAATCAAATGGCGTACTTGCTGAGGAACCAAGCAATTGGTTCTCCAGTTTAACTTCTATCATATTACTGTTAAGTGTGGTTAAGAGTCATTAGATTGCATTTTAGATAGTTTAGCTTTACACCTGTTAATAGTATAGGCTTTCATTTAGTTTAGGATCTGAATTTTTGGAAATACAAACAAAGATACTGATTTTTTTTTCATTTTTCATACTTAGCATTTTACATCAGCATAGTTCAGAGTTTTGTTTGCTGTCTTCGGTGAAAGTTCGTCGCGGCCAACTTTTTGTTTCACCGCAGCCAACTTTCAGGATAATACAAGGATCCCTTTCAAGCAATTTATGCGGCAGCCAAGTTTTCTGCACAGCTCTGAAGATTTCTTTACCTGTGCATATATACTTTCACATACCCACACATACTTACATCCATCACGTCTCATCTTTTTACCTGATTTTGTGAACTTGCAAGTCAATTTTTCTCATTTTTATTCTCTTTTATAATTTTCCTTTGCATGCCCCGGAAAACCACACTCCTACCCTTAGACCCTGAAATTGAGAAAAGCCTAAGAAAAGTTAGGAAGGAAAGAGAGTAGAAGGGACAAGCAAGGTAGTGGAGTCTAGCCTATCAAGCAGTAAGAGTGAATCATTAGAAGGGGAGATAATGGCTGAAAATTTAGTTAATCTACAAAACCGAAACCTTGATGCTAACCAACCTAGAAACGGTGATAATGGAGGTAATAGAGAGAAGGAGAGAATTAGTGAGAATAATGGCAACCTTCGAAGGAGGACCATTAAGGAAGCTATGACCTCTGATGTGAATTACAATCTTTTTACTACTACTTGCCCTAATTTTGATGTGAATTTTGAGATAAAAGGATTGCTTATTATCTCTCTTCCTAAATTTCATGGTTTGAAAGGAGAAGATCCCTACATTCACCTATAATCGCTGTCTATGATTTGCTAGAGCATGCAACCGAAGGGCGCTTTTCTAGATCAAGTGTTGTGGAAAGTTTTTCATCTATCATTGGAGGGTAAAGTAAGGGAGTGGTACATAAGTCTTCCGAGACATGTGGCAAATGCCTATCACAGCTAGGGAAATTTGAGGAAGACATTCTTGGAGAAGTGCTTTCCTGCTTCTAGATCTTCATCAATGAGAAAGGAAATCTACTCAACTCGACAAGACTTTGATGAGTCTCTCTATGATTATTAGAACCATCTTCAGGATCTATTATCAAGATTCCCTCACCATCAAATGCTAGACGAGCAGTTAGTATAGTACTTTTATAATGGGATGAAGGGTCAAGATAAGGGTATGTTAGATGCAGCCTTAGGAGGTTCACTGATAGACCTCACCACTGAAGAGGCTTGGGATCTGATTAAGAAAATGGATTTGAATCACCAGCAGTACAATGCGAGAGACACTAGAACAATATATGAGTTAAGAGCTTCAGCAGTACACTCTAGAAAAATGGAAAGTCTTTAGTCTAAGGTAGACTCTTTGGAGAGTAAAATGACTACTCAATTGGCCCTCATTATTGCAGAGTTGAAAAATATAAATATGCATTGTCCACAAACCCCTATGGATCTCACTGTACCTAGTTGCAAAACTTGTGGTTCCATAATGCATATTGCTAGTGTTTACCCCAATCGTTATGAAGGGGTATCTGTTGTTTATCAGGCTTGGCCAACTCAGAAGTGGGACCCAACCTATTCTAGTACATATAACGAGGGATGGAAAGTAAACCCTCGATTTAGTTGGAGAAATGAAGAGAGTGGACCCCCAAACAGATTCCAGCGAGGTGGATGGTTTGGTCCATCTACTAACTAGTTCCAAAACCAACAGAAATCTTTAACTGCTCCATAAAAGGAAGACACCAATTAACTCTTGCATAATATGATGGCATTGATGAAAGATGAGAGGACTTATAATGACAACCAGTTCAATTCTTTAACCTCTTTGATTCAATAAGACTTATCTAAGAATGCTGCTAGATTCAATGCCTTAGAGAAAAGAATGGAGCAATGCGAGATAAAGACTGAAAACATCAACTTCTATCTCACTCAATTATCCATTAACATGAGTGAGCAACAAGCTAAGAACAGTGGCACTATTCCCTCAAACACTATTATAAATCCTAAGGGTTTGAATGCCATCACTCTTCAAAGTGGGAAGCAAGTGAAGTTCTGTGATTTAGATGAGGAAGTAGTTAAGGAGGAGATTGAATAAGATGAGTTGTCTTCCACACCGACAAAGATGAAGAATTATAAAAGCTCTAAAGAGAAAGCATTATTGGCTGAAAAGAAGCCCACATTTTTGAATGGCGAACGAACAAATTTTGGGAGCAACGATGAACATGTAATAGCAAGGGAGCATGTTGAGTCAAGCAAGCATGGAGCCAATAAAGCCAATGGTAAGGAGGTAAATCTTAAAGGCCTTCCTTTTCCTAATTCTTATTTAATAGGCAAAAGAATGACTGACACTAATCATGAAAAGGATATTATTGATTTGTTTAGTAAAGCGGAAGTCAATATTCCTTTTCTTGATCTTGTGAAATAAGTTCCTACTTATGCTAAATACCTTAATGACCTCTGTAATCATAAGAGGAAGTTTAGGCCAAATGAAAGAGTTCAAGTAAGCTCAAATATGTCTGCTTTATTTAAACCTCAAATTCCCGTGAAATGCCAAGATGTACTTTAGGTAAAGTAACTATAGGGGGA
This sequence comes from Erythroxylum rotundifolium, assembly GCA_027563915.1. Classification (NCBI taxonomy): domain Eukaryota; kingdom Viridiplantae; phylum Streptophyta; class Magnoliopsida; order Malpighiales; family Erythroxylaceae; genus Erythroxylum; species Erythroxylum rotundifolium. The sequence goes on from JAOSBO010016483.1 coordinate 5,399, forward strand.
GCTTTGTTAGATCTAGGGGAAGCTATTAATGTCATGCCTAGGTTAGTTTACACTTTATTGGGAGTCAAGACTCTTAAGTCTACCATGGTAGTACTCTAATTGAATGATAGGTCTATTAGGTATCCTGAGGGCATTATAGAGGATATTTTGGTCCAGGTTAAAGGTTTGGTTTTTCCTGCTGATTTTTATGTGCTTGACATGTCTTCTGAACTTGCATATGACACCACACTGATTCTTGGTAGACCTTTCTTAAGGACTGATAACACCATGATTAGTATGAAAGAAGGCGTCATGAAAATGGAAGTAGGTGATCAAAAAGTTTGATTTAACATGTATGAAGCAATGAAACATCCATATGAGGATTACTCACTTTTGGGTGTTAACATGATTGATATTGTTGTTGATGATGCTTGTTTTGCATTTGAATTGCATCAGGATTCCTTTGACTTTGAACTGTATTTACCTGATTCTACTATCAGTGATGACCCCCTTTCGGAAAGGTTTTTTGTGAATGTTTCAGGTGATTCTGGAATCATGGAGGGTAACTTTGGTGTGAAAATTGATGAACTCATTTCACTGTAAAAAAAATCTTAGACTGAAAGGGGAAGAAACCTGTTCTCCCTTGAACTTCATGAATTAATACCTTTTGTTGTGCAACCACTTGCAATTGAATTGAAACCCCTACCCTCTACTTTAAAGTATGCTTTCCTTAAGTCTAATGAGCGATTACTTGTCATAATTGCCAATTCCCTGTCTAGCGGTGAGGAAGAGAGATTCCTTACCATTTTGAGAGAGCATAAGAGGGTTATAGGGTGGACTTTAGCAGACATACCTGGGATTAGTCCAGTTATTTGCACACATAGGATTCTACTAAGTGAGAGTTCCAAACCCGCGAGACAGCCCCAAAGGAGATTAAATCCACTTATCCTAGATGTAGTTAAGAAATAAATCACCAAACTTTTGAGTGCTGGGATCATCTATCCCATATCTGATAGTGAATGGGTTAGTCCGATCCATGTAATGCCTAAAAAGAGTGGGGTCACTGTGGTTAAAAAGGATAGGAATGAGCTTATTCCTATAAGAGTGCAAAATTCCTGGCGTGTGTGCATAGACTATAGAAGATAAAATGGTCCCACACGAAAAGATCATTTCCCTCTTCCCTTTATTGACTAGATGCAAGAGTGACTTGCAGGCAAAACTCATTATTGTTTGCTAGATGGTTTCTCTGGGTACTTTCAAGTACCTATTGTACAAGAGGACCAAGATAAAAACCACTTTTAAATGTCCTTTTGGTACCTTCGCTTATCGTAGAATACCTTTTGGATTATGCAACGCCCTAGGGACTTTCTAGCATTGTATAATGATTGCTTTTTGTGAATTTTTAGAAGAATGCATGGAAGTCTTTATGGATGACTTTACTGTGTATGGTGGTTCTTTTGATAATTGCCTTGTTAGTCTTGAAAAAGTTTTGAAACAATGCATTGAGAAGAATCTAATTTTGAACTTTGAAAAATGTCATTTCATGGTTAATAAGGGCATAGTGCTAGGTCATTTGATTTCTAGCAAGGGAATCAAAGTTGATAAAGCTAAGATTGAGGTAATATCTGCGTTGCCTTATCCTGTCTGTGTTAAAGATAAAAGATCATTTTTGGGTCATACAGGATTTTATAGGTGTTTTATAAAAGATTTTAGCAAGACGGCATTACCTCATTCAAAGCTTTCATAAAAAGATGTAAAATTTGACTTTGATGATTCGTATAGGGATGCTTTTAATGAGTTAAAGTCTCAACTCATTTCTCCCCCTATTCTGGTTCGTCGAAATTTGGGAAGGTTCTCTCCATGTTCACCTAGTTTGTTAACCAAATCAAATCAGAAAAATAATTTTCAATAGAAAAAAAAAGAAATAGCGAAAAAGACGCAACCTACTTGTCCTCACCTGAAACATTAGGTTTATGTGGAACATCAGCATGTGGAACTTCTTCCGAAGATTAGGTCCAACTTACATTTTGAGCTTTCATGTGATGCTTCTAATTGTGCTGTAGGAGCTATGTTGGGCAAAAGGGAAAAACACTGCATGCAGCTCAATTCAACTACACAATAATAGAGAAAGAGCTGTTTGTAGTAGCTTTCACTTTATAAAAGTTTAGGCCTTATCTGTTAAATTCTCATATGACTGTTTTTACTGATCATGCAGCTGTCCGATATCTGCTCAAGAAACCACAATCTAAGTCAAGATTGATAAGATGGGCATTACTTCTTCAAGAATTCGACATCGAGATAACGGACTGACCAAGGGTAGCAAATCATGTAGTCAATCACTTGAGTAGGCTACCAGAGGATACAAGGGGAGTAGATTCTTTTGAGCTAACTTATGATTCTTTTCCTGATGTAGTTTTATGTGCATTATTCTTAAAAGAGCCTTAGTATGAACATATAGTTAACTACCTTATGACTAGACTCACCCCTTCTTTTATGTCTAATTCATAGGTGCAAAAGCTCAGGAGTGAAGCAAGGCATTACATTTGGGATGCTTCTCATCTATGGAAAATGTGTAGTGACCAAGTTATAAGGAAATGTATGCCTAATGAAGAATTTGATGCCATAATTTCGGCTTGCCATTCTATGGATTGTGGAGGGAATTTTAGTGCAAGGAGAACATCTAGGAAAATTTTAGACTCTGGTTTTTACTTGCCAACCCTTTTTAAAGATTCTTTTACATTTTGTCAATCTTGTGACAAGTGTCAATGCTTTGGGGGGTTAGGTAAAAGGCATGAAATGCCTCAGCAACCTCTACTATTTTGCAAAATCTTTGATGTTAGGGGATTGACTTCATGGGTCCTTTCCCTCCATCCTTTGGTTTTGAATATATCCTTCTAGCTATAGACTATGTGTCCAAATGGATAGAGGTTTTGCCTACTAGAAAAGATGATGCCCAAATAGTGTCTAAATTTCTTGAGTCCAACATTTTCTGTAGGTTTGGGATTCCAAGGGCAGTGGTGAGTGATAGGGGTACACACTTCTATAATAGAGTAGCTGATAATCTGTTTTCAAAATTTGGTGTTACTCAGAAAGTCTCCACTACATATCTCCCCCAAACCAATGGTTAGGCTAAAATATCTAATCGAGAGGTGAAGCATATCTTAGAGAAGATTGTAAAACCATCCAAGAAAGATTGGAGTTTTCTCTTAGAAGAAGCACTACGGGCTTATCGGACTGCCTACAAGTCACCAATCAGGATGTCTCCATACCACTTAATTTACGGCAAGGCTTGCCATTTGCCAGTGGAGTTGGAACATAAAGCTTATTGGGCGGTTAAGCAATGCAACATGGACTTAGAACCTTTTGGGATGGAGAGAAAGTTACAATTCCAAGAATTGGAAGAGTTGAGGCTAGCAGTATATAAGAACTCTCGACTCTATAAGTAGAAACCCAAGTTTGTGCACGATAAAGGCATCCTGATGAAGGACTTTAAAGAGGGAGGTAAAGTGTTATTGTTTAAGGCTCATTGCACTTTTAAGCAAGGGAAACTTAATACTCGTTGGGATGGGCTGTACACAGTCATAAAAGTGCATGGCTTTAGCATGGTGGAGCTTCTATAAGAAGAGATTGGAGCGAAGCTTAAGGTGAATGGATATCTCTTGAAGCTTTACCATGAGAACCAGAAACCTCCATAAATCTCCGGTTGTTTCTTTCCTTCACTTGTTTCCTTACTTTTTCCTTGTGATTGTTCATGACATGTTTGGTGCATTAGTTTGTTAAGAAAGTGTGGGGGAGAAACTAACCCAATAAGAAAGATAGTTTAGTTTTTAGTTTAATAGTAATTTTCAATTCAATAACATCCCCTTTTAGTTCTATCTTTTGCCTTTATTTTGCTGTGCTTGATCACTCTAAAGCATGGTATATCTTCAACTTTGGAGAAGTTGTATATTACTGATTGTGTTGCATTTTCATTCTTGATCTTGTTCAGTACCTTGCAACTCTACGTATTAACCTAAGGTTTTCTTAAGTATCCAGATTGTGTTTTGTGTTTCTTTATCATGTTTTTCATTTCTTTGTAAAAAATTTTCTGTCTGTTTTTCTTTGAGTTCTGATTACTTTCGCCGCAGCTAACTTATGGTTTTGCCATGGAAAAAGTCTCCACCTAGTTTCTATCTTTCAGGAAATTCTCACTGCGGCGTGTACTCCACGACGCCGTGGCGACGCACTCCTATTCCGTTCCATTTTATCTCGGGTTATTTTTGCCGTGGCTTGCATTTCACATCACCGCGACAACGTATTTCTATTTCTTCCATTTTGTCCTCTCAAGAAATTTTCACCGTGGAAACATCAAATTTTCACCGTAGCAAAGATAGAATCTGTGTAGGTTACCCTATCATATCTTCGATTTTTATTTGTCATATTACCATTCTACCCCCATATGTCACTTAACCATTCATTTTCTTTTCCTGCTTTCTTCGTCTTTTCACTTTTCTATTTTATAAGCCTACCAATTCTGACCTTTCCAACCCTATTTTGCTGTGGCCATTCTTCTCTGCCCTTCCTCTCGTGTTCCATTCCTAATCACCTCCACCCTCGATTCTCTTTTTGCACAGCTTTCTCCTCGTCTTTGTAAGTATCTTAGTTTCCCTTCTTTGTCCATTTTCATCTTATGTGCTGTTCATATTTTGGACAGAACAGTTGGACATATCATCCTTTCTAGAATGTTTCGCCGCGGTAAAATGGAGTATGGCACGACGACATTTTGATTTGTTTATTCTTTAATTGGTTTGTTCATCTGCAGGCAAATGACTTGAACCAAAAACCCTGCCCCCTCCAGTGAACCTGACTCACCTGACAATTAGTATACATTTGAGGAATTATATGAAAAAGTTGATTCTAGACCTCTTATCAAAGAATGAACCCTTTCTCGAACTACGTCAACGCCCCCCCCCCCCCCCCCGACAACCCTTTTATTCAACAACTTCATACATCCCAACTAACTGGCTTGGTTAAGGAGCATACCTTAAGTAATGAATTAACATTTAAGCAAATATCACAAGTCCACAACAATTCTGTCATGGTCGTGACTAGCACATCATGCCCATATTATATTTGCTTAATTGATTATACATTTACTTTGTAACACTTAGTGATTACTGATATGAAATCCTTAAGACATTAACTTTAGTTAATATTTGGTTTTAAGTACAATTCAAAAGGGAAAGACCTAAGTGAGTTGAAAGCACAATATTTGAGCCATTATCCAGAGATTCATAATCATTTGTCTTCATGAAGCAAGAATAAGGTCTAGAATAAGAGGAGACAAGAAAAATGCATGAAGATAATTCATATATGTTGAAAACATCAATATTAAAGTCCTGGAAATGACTCACGACCATAACATAAAAGTCATAGGCGTTTAATAAGCATTACACTTCAAGCACACCTATGACTAACTTTTCATGGGTGTGACAGTTGGGTCCCAAATTTTTTTTATTATTTTTGTAAGCATGATTTGAATAAATTTTGTGGTCTTGTTAGGTAAATCATTTTAATTGGAGTTTAATCATTATGTCAAGTTTCGGAGGATTTATTTCATAGATTGATGGGATTAAAGTGTTAATGTTGTAAGATGCATAAGGGCATTTTTGGAAGATCACTAAAGTTTAAAAGGCTAAGGCATTACATGGAAGAGCATAGTAGACTTTGCTCACTCATTAAGGGTATAAAAAGGGGAAGAATTAATTGTTGTCTTACATTTTAGAGAAACAAAATTGAGAGTGAAAGAAGAAGAGATAGAGAGAAGTGGAGAAAAGAAGAAGAAGAAATGGTTTGGAAATTCTTGAAGAGCTTGAAGATTTTGAGGTTAAAACAAGTAAGTATGAATATTAACCTTCTTGATTGTTAGATGAAGCATAATTAGGGTTGGTTAGAAGTGAATATGTGTAGGAAGTTGTGATGAATGGTTTATGTGAATTTTTGAATGATATTGGATTGGAATTATGTTAAAAATAAAGTAGAAGAGATGGGTTAGTGATAAGATGGGTTTATATGCGAAAGGTGGGAAATAAGAAGATGGAAAATGTCCCAAAACACGTTCTCGGAATGGGTTTCTGGACATTTTGGTCACGACAAACTTCTGGGTTTCACCACGGTGACACAAAGCATGTTCTAAGAGTGGGTTTCTGGGCATTTTACGAACGCAAACAATTTCACCGTGGTGAACTCAAACAATTTCGCCGCGGCGAACTTGGTTTTTGCCAGCACGAACTTTCCAACACTGGACATGCTTTGTTATTTTGGGTATAAATTTTGTTTTAGTTATCCAAATAAGATGATTTTTTATTTTTTATAAACTAGAGATATAGGGATACAAATTGTATGAAGGAATCAAGTCTTAATTAAGTCTCTAAAGATTTCAATTTCGGGCAGGAAGTTGAATATAGAATTTTGTTTCAGCAAGAGAAGTAGTTTAAATTGTTGAGGTATGACTTTCTGATTTCTAAACCAAATTGAACGGAATTTTGGTTATTGTTAAAGGAAATCAAAAAGGTGATCAAGAGAGGCAAAAGGAGCAAGAGGAAGGACATCCCTAAGCAAGTTCATAAGCAAGGATTTCAAGGTGGGTTACACTTTTATAATTAAGTAATAAGCCCTAATGTTTTCTTCAAAATCAAGAAAGTTTTAAAATGTGTTATAAATGTGCTGTTAAGGGTTCTTAAATGCTTTGATAATGTGCCACATGTTTGCATATGAATTTGAAGTAAATCACACGTTAGTATAGAACTTACGTACAAGAAATTTGATAGATAAGAAGGGGGGTTGAATGGTGTATCCTTTTTGTGAAATACAAAATCTTACTAAGAACTTCTCTAACTTTTTAAAAGGATATCACAAGGATTAATGACAATTATTACGTAGTTAAATCGTAAATAGAAGTATATACTTGTTTAACAACAAAATAAACTAAAGTAAAAGGATAGAAGATGGACACTACGATTTTCATACTAGTTCACCTTAAACCGTGGGCTACGTCCAGTCCTCAGAGTTCATCTGAGTGTTTCATTATACTTCAAACAATTACAAGTATTCTTTCTTCCCTTCCAGAGCCTCTTCAGGTCTCTTACAC
>JAOSBO010016499.1:0-12505 GCA_027563915.1 Erythroxylum rotundifolium
TGTGTTATAAATGTGCCATATGTTTGCATATGCATTGTGATTTGATTTATGAAATGAATGCTGAAAATTATTTTGAAACGTTATTATGATTATGAAAACAAGTTTTGGAAAAACGTTATTAAGATGTGAAATGCATATTTATATGGTTTTGTGGTGGTCCACTAAGTTAAGTCAAGTACACTTGTCTATAGGCTTCTCCCACCTGCCTGCTAGTTGCATGGAGCTCCTTCATGGACTCCCGTAAATTCACGGCTACGCAAGACCATTAAGTGAAATTGCACTAGTACGTTCTATTCATAGCTACACAGGACCCTTATGGGAAATGTGTAATACGTTCTGTTTTGGATCCACCCAAACCATTTTGATGGGCTTATGTAATTGCAAGTTTAATGAATTCATGATTTGTAATTGCTTATGAACTGTTTGATTAAGTGCAGTTTTTGAGAAGTAAGTGTTTGGAGTTTTTCTATGAGAAATTACTATGGTTTCCAAATGCATAATGCAATGAATTTTGTAAATGGTTTTTACTTGTTTTCTTGATTATAAATCCGTTACCCACGGGCTTTAACCTCACCCCCTCCCAATTTTTCCCCATTTAGGTGATGAGCAAGAGCTGATGTAATTCAAGAGTCAAGGCGTCACTCAAGCCTGCTTATTGTTTTTTGTATTATTAAGTTAGAATTTTTGAGAATTCAAGGCTTTAGCCACATTTCAAGTTTTATTAGTTGAAGTGTATTATGTATTGTGGCTTGAAATGTTCAGTAAAGCTTTGTAAAGACTTCTGCCAATTAATATGAATGAAATGTATTTTGGGTCTATTATGACCACTTTTAAGTTTTCATATTACATTTGATGTTCAGATGAGTTTGATGCTTTAGGAAGTAGTTGGTATTTATGTTTCTAGTGTATTTTATCCTTGGAATTGAATGAATGAGGGTGGTTGAAAAGAGTTATGTTGTATTAAGTAAGGTAGATTGCAAGAGGAAAAACACAAACTCAAGGAATCATCTGTGATGATATCAAAACACAGACGTAAGGGAAAACACAGACCCAAGGAATCATCTGTGGTGATGTCAGAACACAGACGCAAGGAAACGTAGACTCAAGAAAAAACACAAACAAAAGGAATCGTCTGTGATGACGTCAGAATACCGACACAAGGGAAAAACACTGATGAAAGGAATTGTCTGTGATGACATCAGAAGACAGATGATAGAAAGACAGACGGTAGAAAGATAGATGATAGAAAGATAGATGATAGAAAGGCAGACGATAGAAAGTCAGATGATAGAAACACAGACGATAGGCAAACACAGACCATAAGCCAAACATAGACCATAGGTTTGCCAAACACAGACGATGAGCAAACAAAGATGATAGGCCAATCATAGACAATACAAAGAAGAAGTTAAGGCCAGTAGGTTGGATAGTTATTTAGTTGAAATTAGTTACAAAACTCAATTAAATAATGGTTTTTTAATAAGAAGTGGTTATTAAGGATCAAGAAGCAGTTAGGAACTTAGGCTATAAGTACAAGTTATGGGACAAGATATTAAGAAGAGGTCAAGATGAAATTCAAGTTTGAGGATGGTCCTGGTGAGGGCACTCCACCTTTATGGAATGTGCGTCCAGATGTCACTTAGGGCATCGGACCCGTGACTGGCAAGGATGAGGTCCCAACATAAGTAATTCTTCTTCTTCTTAGTTAGTTACTAGACTTCTAGTGGTAGAGAACAAGATTATCTAGGAATGAACTTGTATAAATATGTAGAAGTGAAATCGCTAAAATGTGTTATGTAATCAAGATGTGATTAAATTACAAGCTAATGGTGGTAGTATTAGCGCCAAAGAATTTGGAAAGAATATCTAACTTAACAAAGTTGATATGCTAATGTGGGAATAGGGAGCAAGTACAATTATTATGCCCCACTTTTAGCAGACGGATGTGTAGGCAAAGTGCATGGATAAGTGTCAGATATTTGGATAAAGTCATGATTAACATAATCTCCATAGGATATCTCAACTAGATAAGATGCTTCTAAAGAAGCATGTCAAGCAATGGTCAAGTCAGAACAGATATTGTTGACCTGTAGTAGAACACAATATGTTATAAGGAAAAGGACTAGTATTTAACATAATTGTCAATTAAAGAAGTAGTGAGCATGGCAGATAGTTTTCATGTAAAAAGAAAACACATTACTTATTCAGCTAAGTTGCACAGATGTTCTACATACTAACACTCAACAAGCACATGCAGTTATACAAAAATATTCGCTTAACAAGCACATGTAGCTACACTATTGATACATCCTGGAATTTATTGTGGAACAACAATCTCACAATACATCGGTCCAACTTTGTTCAAGACTAAGGCCCAAAATCGGTACAGATTTACTTATGATATTCCTTTTCAATATTGCAACTTAAGATAAACTAATTTTATTTTTGCAACCTATTCTTGAGTTTTATAAGATATCTTTTTCAATTTATACACTCTGTAGCTTTTTCTTTCAAGATATATTCTAGTTTATAGCTGAGCAGTTTCTAGATATGTTATTAAGTGATGATTCTAGATTTACAAATGAGTATCGATCTACCAAAAAGGACACAAATCTATGTGTACATCTTATATTCTTGAAGGACTTCATGTCTTTCATTTATGTTTTACATTAATCTTTGAATATTCTTAATGATTTTTCTAATAGGCTTAAATGTCATTTTTTGCTTCATATTTCTTTTCATAACATTGAGTTTTGCATGCCGTAGAGTAAAAATTTGAATCTTGTTCTGTTTCTCTTTATATGACATGTATAATGTAATTGTCATCTCTCCATTTTTTTCTTTGCTAATTGTTTATGTTTTTTCTAGTTGATCGAGGTTTGTTCAGAATCCTTTTCACTTTTCAGCATTTGTAACATTTGTATGCTTTAAACAAATGTTCGTTCACATTCAAAGTGCACAAGAGTAGACTCTATTATATAGCTACTCTTTTAAAGTGTGCCTATATTCAGTCACTACCTCTAGATGATGATGTCTTAAATAATGAATTTCATTCAACTTTTGCTGATTATTAGTGAAGCTCATGGGGTTATACTGGCTTAGGGAAACCCTACAACGTATAGAAGAAATTAGGGAGCGACTTTCCTGAGATATCACATGATATGCTTCATTTCTTCTCGTGTGGCCATATTGTGCCTTCTGAGAGCATTTTGCCAATTGTAGTTCCTTGTGGTTCTTTGAGTCGATCTTTTGATTTTAGCTACATTTCTAGGAGCTCATCTATTATGTTAAACTTATAGCAACCTTGAACTATTATCCTATCAAGAAAATAATCCTTTTATTTTTTTCTTCTTATTTGTGGTTGTGGGAGTTTGTGACATCATGGGGCATGTTATAGGACTAGTTGTTTTCTTGTCATAAGCAGAAGTGAGTAGTTTATTTCTATATTGCTTAATGTGTTTCTTATCATAGATTATGTAATTTTCTATCCTAAATGGATTAAATGTTTCAATTTTGTTGCGCCCAAAAAGTTCTAAAAATTACCTAAGCCATCCTACTCGCATGTATACGAGGTCGTTGTAGTGATTACCTAGGGTTGTCTCCCACGGAGGTGAAATTGGTTTACTTAAATCAATTTTGAACAAAAACAAAAACAAATGTAGTACTAAACATTTTATCCCGATTGTTGAGTGAAGGCTTTTAAAAAAGTCATAAAATAGATTGAAAAGTAAATGATTTAACCAGAAGTAAAGACAAAAAGATTAATCGAAATGAAAGACTCTTACGAATTAATTTCACTAATTTGATCTCCTATGCATGACTAATGGAAATGATTGTTTAATTGTCTTACTAAAATTAATAGTTGGATTCTAAGATCAATTTAAATAATAGACTAAATCTAGTTTTCACATTTGATAAGTTATTATCCGAATTAATTATGGAAACCCGACTGCTAATTACCACTTAAGTTAATATATTTCTAATTCATAACCTAAGTGTCTATAGTTTCTAGTTCCATTAAACTTCTCCTCGTGGTCTTTCTTTTAATACTAAAATGATGCAAAGTTTGGTTATACTTTGACATCCATTCAGTTCAGAAGCTACAAAAATAAATGAGAAAACAACACAATCCCTCAGTCATGCATATTTGACTAAAATAACTATGTTAATCCTCAAGAAAAAAGATATCAACCCATCATGATGTCACAAGATTCATCATCATTAAACACTTCAATCCCATCTTTATCTATATAAGTGAAGTATTTAACCAATAAACCAAGTAAATAACCAAGATAACCTGTCAAAAGTTATAGAGTATGGGTTTAGTTAAGCTAACAAACTCAGAAATCCACTAAACAACAACTAAAAATGCAACAAATAAAGATAGAGTTAGCAAACAAAGGTGTCGTATGAATGAGTCGCGGTGTTCTCTTGCAACTTTAAATCCTTTTGCATTAGCTTTGATGTTCATCAATACAACTGAATGCTCCCACTGCCTTTAGTGCTATTGCTTTTCTTTTTCACCTACTATCTTTGTTTCTATTCTCATCTTCCGTGTTCTTTCTCTCTATGCCTCTCTGTTCCTAAATGTCTCTCTATATAAAGAATGAAGAGTGAAAGATGAATGATGAAAGATGTCAATGCCACCCTCCTATCCTTTCTATTTGTAGCCTTTTTTAGGTTTAGGCTTTCATGCCCCTTCAACCTACAGCTACCACGTAATAAAACAGATGGATTAATGAAGTGCATGAGAATTTGCACGGGGGTGACTATGTTTGTCACCCTCATAAGGGGAAGTCACCCTCATGCATAAGCTTGTATAGTGGTGACTAAAGACACAATTTTCACCCCCTTATGCACCGTGTAGGTGGTGACATCTTTAATATTTTTTTTCTCATGCAAAGTGACATGAACTTTAATTTTCACGTAAAATTCACAAATTATTCTAAATAACATGCATGCAATATTCACACCATTTTCATTCAATTTATGTCTCATTTGGATCAACTTACAAGAATTTGTAACAAAAATCAAGATATGAAGGCAATTAAAAGCAATAGAAACTATACAACAAAGTTCAATGGAAACCTCAAGACTATAGTTATTGTGATACTCTCAAAGTTCTTTTCTAGAAACCAAGCTGATTTTATTTCCTTAATTAATTGTTCTTGTATATTATCTTGTTATCTTTTTTTATTAAGATTAATTGTTTATGATTGTGTTTTTTGAATTTGTTTATAAAAATTGAATTATTGTGTTATTAGTTTTTAGCCTATATTATTTGTCTTGATTAAATTAAGGTCACAATAAAGTAGTTAATATTTCATCTTTTAGATATATCAAACTATTTGTAAGCATAGTAGTTTTACAATTATAATATACTTTTGTTTCTTTCTTTCCTTTTTTGTAGGATGGTGATGATTAGGAGTGGAAAATGAGGTACTTTGTGAAGGATTTTGGAGTGCCCATACATATTGGTTTTGTTTAGTATTTAGATTAATTCACCTATATTCCATATGGAATGGAGGACAATATTGTAGATCAATATTTTAGCGAATTATTTTTTGCTTTTGTATTTTGAATATATTAAAAGGTTGAATTTTACAAGTGACTCAAGCTTTCTCGTTCTTACCTTTGGAGGTCAAATCAAATTTTTTTTTCCAAGGATTGCAGTACAGAATGCAACCTCGGTGTTTCACTTAATCAGAACCAAATTAATGGAACTAAGCTAGCCTAAATGTCATGATATGCGAACAAAATTAGTAAGGAAGAGGGGGTTTTCAATCCTTGGAGATTTGGACTAAAACAAGCGAATTGTAAGAAAATGTAATAAAAAGTATTTTTGGATTTTGGGAAAGGAAAAGCAATAAAATGAAAACAACGATCAAATGATAATAGTATCCTCTTGAAAATGAGCTTCGGCTATCATCGTTCGAAACGAATTTTAACGGGAGTGAATCACTAAGTTTCAAATGGTAAACCTTAAAGAACTCTTTAAGTCCAAGGTTTCAATTAATGAACTCCATTTATTAAAACCTTGTTGAATGCTCTTAGTGTGTGCAATGGGTAAGCTAATGCAATAAGTCATTTGGGATTTAGAATCATCTCCATACCAAACACAAGTAGGTAGATAAAGAGAATCAACCAAATCATAAATAAACATATACGATACTTCATATTTCAAGCTCAAAATCCTACATCAACAAATCCTAACAACATATTAAATATCCAATACTTGATTAAACTCTAATCAGGAACATTCAACTACAAATTACAAATCCTAAACCTAGGAGTTCATAATAATGTAGCTGAACATGGGACGAATTACTCCCCTTTGAATCCCATTGAACTCTAGCCGCTGCTACATTTTTCAAGAGGAAAGAGGTGCCTAGCCAAGCATTACTCCAGGAGGAATCACAACTGGGACCACTGGAAGCATCCATGGTAGCAGCTATCAGTGGAGAAGTTGACTGTGAAGTGGAGAGGAGAGGGTGATGATAGTGTTTGAAGGTCTTTTTTTTAGAGAGAGAGAGATGCTAGAGAGAGTCAGAGAGTCCCTTCAATAATGTGCCAGCTGCTTTTTAACCTAAAATGGTAGGTTTTTAAAGAAAATAGGTTATGGATCGGGTTGCACAGTGGGTATCTTTCCCAAAATGGTTTGGGTATTCGAAGGTTCGCCGTGGCAATAGTTAAGTTCACCGCCGCGAACTTTTCTCGAAAGGTTACTGCTTTGTTGGCCCCTTTTCCCACGACAACAGAATAAATCTTCACTGTGGCTAACTTCTGCCAAAAGTTTTTGCTTGGAACTCTTCATTCTTCGCCGCAGTGACACATCCTTTTCGCCGTGGAGAACTTCCTGTTGCACTTATTAACTTGAATTCAACTCTTTCCATTCCTTGACTCTATATCTTCTTCTTGAGTCTCCTACAATGAACAAATGGCAGTTTGAAGTATCAATTGTTCAGAAAATATTAATTAGTACATTTAACACTCATTTTGACAAAGTTTTACTCTCAAACTACATAAAATAAAGGTAGACACTCAAGAGTTAAATTAAGCATAAAATCTAGAAATAAGAGCCAAAATGTGTAGTAAAGGTCATGAAAATGTCGCTAATTTATATAATAAACTTGGGCTCAATCAAATTCCCCCACACTTAGACCTTTGTATTCCTAGACAAAGTTTATAAAAGTTAAAGAGACACCAGTGCAAAAGAAAATCCTAACCATTCTTAAAATAATAGTAGAAAATTAGGAAAAAAATCACTTTCTCAGAAATCAATTAAAGCAGTCTGAAAGAGTGCCAAGAAAATAAACACCATAAGAAGTTAAACCAAAAGATTGAGCAAAAAGAGATCTTGTTCAAGGCAAGGTGTTTGCTCTCATCTCACTTGTTTTTGGGATAATTTTACTCTAAATCTGCTTAGTCCATTCTCTACCATAAGCTTGTGATAATTCTATGTCTCCACTACAAGAACTATAATTTCGAAAATCAAGAGGGTTTTTCGAGGTTGTAATGCATGAAAGGCTGGATGAAATGGACAAAAGAAGAAAGATGAAATATGAGTACTTGCACATTAAGTATGAAATAGATGTCAACTATAAGACAATATTTACCCAAACGATAATATAATCTATATTATTAATTTTTTTGACAAAATTTTTTGTTTTGGAAATACGTATCTTTCTTTTCTTTGCTTTAACTTTTGCTTTTTTTATTTTTTTTATTTTTTCACTTGCTTGAGACAACTAAGAGATAATGAGAAATAAAAATATTGACACCGTAAGAAAATGTGTGAATGTAGTAAAAAATATGGCTCAAGGGGCTAGCAATGGATAAATGTTTATAGGGTTTGTGTTTGGGTCACAAAACCCTCTATCATGTTAGCAAAATTCTAGTTCATCAAGCTTTGATTAAGAATTATGACAAGTTGTAGAGAGATATGAAATTAAGCAGATACACACAATAATGAAAGAATTTAGGCCCAAATATCCTTCCAACAAGGGTACTATCTCCATGAACAATCTAAAAAATTTAAAACATACAATGCTACTTTGTCGACATACCCTCACTTACTTTGTGATGAAAACATTGACAATGAAATTAGCCAAAACCGATTATCAATTGAAGAATAGAAGGTATTTTTAAAAATATCGAATCGCTTTGAAACTTATGAAATCATACAAGAGTGACAAGAATCTAATTAGGGAGAACAGTTGAACGAGAGAATGTCACCGTGGCGAAACCTGTTAGCATGCACATATTTCTGCGATGAAAAGATTCAATTTTCACACATTGCTGCGGCGAAGATAGGGTGTGCCGCGATGAAGACTCAAACACCTAGTTTTTAAATTTTGACATTATGCAAAATTGACAACAAAAAATGACAAATTGGCACCTACCCCGCACTTAAACATCATATTGTCCCCAATATTGAACAAATTTAAGCACAATCAACTATACGCAACTTCTCCAACTTGAATATATATAGCATGCTTCAAAATGATTAGGCACAACAAAAAGAAGGCAACAAACAGAACCAGAAGGAGGTATTATTGAATCGAAAATCACTATCAAACTAAAAACTAAGCTACTTTTCCCACACTTACTCAACAAACTAATGCACCAAACATTTCATAAACAATCATAAGGTAAAAGTAAGTAAAGAAGTGAAGGAAAGAAACAACCTGAGATTTATGGAGGTTTTTGGTTCTCATGGTAAAGCTTTAAGAGATGTCCATTAGCCTTGAGCTAAGTCCCAGTTTCTGCATGTAGAAGCTCCACCATGCCAAAATCGTGTACTTTTGTCACTATGTACGGCCCATCCTAATGAGTATTAAATTTTCCTTGCTTAAAAGTGAAACGAGCCTTAAACAATAACACTTTGTCTCTCTTTTTGAAGTTCTTCCTCAGGATGCCTTTATAGTGAACAAACTCGGTCTTTTCCTTTTAGATTCTAGAGTTCTCATATGCTGCTAGCCTCAACTCTTCCAATTCTTGCAACTGCAACTTTCTCTCTATCCAAGAAGATTCTAAGTCCATATTGCACTGCTTAACTGCCCAATAAGCTTTATGTTCCAACTCCACTGGCAAACGGAAAGCCTTTCCATAAATGATCCAATATGGAGACATCCCGATTGGTGATTTGTAGGCGGTCTGATAAGCTCATAGTGCTTCTTCTAAGCACAAACTCCAATCTTTCTTTGATGTCTTTACAATCTTTTCCAAGATATGATTTACTTCCCAATTAGATATCTCAGTCTGACCATTGATTTGGGGGTGGTATACAGTGGAGACTTTGTGAGTGACTCCAAATTTTGAAAACAGATTGTTAACTATCCTATTACAGAAATGCGTACCCCTATCACTCACTACAGCCCTTGGAATCCTAATTCGACAGAAAATGTTTGACTTAAGAAATTTAGATAATGTTTGGGCATCATCTTTCTTATAGGCATAGCCTCTATCCATTTTGACACGTAATCTATGACTAGAAGGATATGTACAAAACTAAAAGACGGAGGGAAAGGGCCCTTGAAGCCAATTCCCCAAACATCAAAGATTTTGCAAAAAAGTAAAGGTTGCTGAGGCATTTCATGTCTTCTTCCTAACCCCCCAAAACGTTGACACTTGTCATAAGACTGACAAAATGTAAAAGAATCTTTAAAAAGAGTTGGCTAGTAAAAACTGGAATCTAGAATTTTTCTAGATGTTCTCCTTGCACTGAAATGCCACCTATAAGCTATAGAATGGTAGGCTGAAATAATGGCGTCATATTCTTCATTAGGTACACATCGCTTTATGACTTGATCACTATACATTCGCTATAGCTGAGGAGCATCCTAAATGTAATGCTTTGCCTCGCTTCTAAGTTTTTGCACCTGCGAGTTAGACATAAAAGGTGCAGTGAGTCCGGTCATAAGGAAGCTTACAATATGTGCGTACCAAGGCTCTTTTAAAAACAAAGCACATAAAATTGTATCAGGAAAAGAATCATAAGTAAGCTTGAAAGAGTCTACTCCCTTTGTATCCTCTGGTAGCCTACTCAAAAGATCGACTACATGATTTGCTGCTCCTGGCTGGTCCTTTATCTTGACTCGAATTCTTGAAGGAGTAATGCCCATCTTATCTTATCAATCTTGGTTTAGATTGTGGTTTCTTGAGAAGGTACTGGACTGCTGCATGATTAGTGAACACAATGACATGAGAATTCAACAAATAAGCCCTAAACTTCTCTAACGCAAAAACTATTGTAAACAGCTCTTTTTTTGTTGTTGTGTAATTGATCTGAGTTGCATCCAGCGTCTTTGAGGCATAGGAAATTGCTCTTGATATTTTCTCCTCCCTTTGGCCTAACATAGCTCCAACGACACAATTAGAAGCGTCACATGAAAGCTCAAAAGGCAAGTCACAATTAGGGGTAACAAGAATAGGAGGAGAAATAAGTTGAGATTTTAACTCATTAAAACCGTTCCTACATGAATCCTCAAAATCAAATTTAACATCTTTTTGTAAAAGCCTTGAAAGAGGTAATGCAATCTTGCTAAAATTTTTAATAAAACACCTATAAAATCCTGCATAGCCCAAAAATGATCTTATGTCTTTTACACAGACAAGATAAGGCAATGAAGATATTACCTCAATCTTAGCTTTATCAACTTCAATTCCCTTGCTAGAAATTAAGTGACCTAACACTATGCCTTCATTAGCCATAAAATGACATTTTTCGAAGTTTAGAATCAAATTCTTCTTAATACATCGTTTTAAAACTTTTCAAAACTAGCAAGGAAATTATTAAAAGAACCACCATACACAGTGAAATCATTCATAAAGACTTCTATGCATTCTTCTAAAAATTCACAGAAAACAGCCATCATACAATGCTAAAAAGTCCCTGGGGCATTGCGTAATCCAAAAGGCATCCTTCGATAAGTGAAGGTACGAAAAGGACACTTAAACGTGGTTTTACCTTGGTCCTCTGGTGCAATAGGTACTTGAAAATACCCAAAGAAATCGCCAAGAAAACAATAGTGAGATTTGCCTGCAAGTTGCTCTAGCATCTGATCAATAAAGGGAAGGGGGAAATGATCTTTTCGTATGGAATCATTTAATCTCCTATAGTCTATGCACACACGCTAGGAATTTTACACTCTTGTGGGAATTAGCTCATCCCTATCAGTTTTAACCACAATGACCCCACTCTTTTTAGGTACTACATGGATCGGACTAACCCACTCACTATCAGATATGGGATAAATGATCCCAGACTCAAAAGTTTGGTTATTTCTTTCTTAACCACATCTAAGATAAGTGGGTTTAATCTCCTTTGGGGTTGTCTCACTGGTTTAAAACCCTCACTTAGAAGAATCCTATGTGTGCAAATAGCTGGACTAATCCCAGGTATGTCTACTAAAGTCTACCCTATAGCCCTCTTATGCTCTCTCAAAATGGTAAGGAGTTTATCTTGCTCATTGCTAGATAGGGAACTGGTAATTATGATAGGTAATCGCTCATCTGACTCAAGGAGAGCATACTTTAAAGGAGATGGTAGGGGTTTCAATTCAATTGTAGATGGTTGCACAACAAAAGGTATTAATTCATAAAGTTTAAGAGAGAGAAGTTTTCTTCCCTGATTTTATACCAAAGGTTAGCAAGGCTCCACGCAGTCACCTTTAGTTTGAGATTCTTGTTGCAATGAAATGATTTGATCACTTTCCATGTCAAGTTGACTCTCCATGATGTCATAATCACTTGAAACATTCATATAAAACTTTTCCGAATAGGGATCATCACTAATAGTAGAATCACGTGAACATAATTCAGAATTAAAGGAACCCTATTGCATTTCTAATGCAGGGCAAGCCTTATCAACAACAATATCGACCATGTTAACACCTAAGAGTGAGTAATCTTCATATGGATGTTTCATTGCCTCATACATGTTAAAACTCACCTGTTGATCTCCTACCTCGATAGTGATTATACCTTCTTTCATGCTAATCATGGTACTAGCAGTCCTTAAGAAGGGCTAGAATTAATGAAGTATCTTGACAACTTCAAAATACATATCAAGTACATAAAAATCAGCCAAAAAAAACCTTTGACCTAGACCAAAATATCCTCTATAATGCTTACAGGATGCCTAATAGACCTATCAGCCAATTAGAGAACAATAGATGTAGACTTAAGGTTCTTGACTCCTAATGATTGATAAACTGTAACATCCCATCACCGATGGGAAGGGTAGAATAGTAATTTTGAGTGGTCCATGGGCGCTTAGAAATGCCTTTATATGTTCATGCATAATCTAGCATCCGCATACATGTGACTAGTAAATTTTACACATGAAAAATGACTATACATGCATTCATGACATTTCCCGGTATATTTGTTAATACATGTAATTGTTATGAAAAATATGATTTTTATGCTTGAAAATTGAATTGGAGTGTGTCTTTGTGAGTTTTGAATTTTTGGAGAATTTTAGAAATTTTTCTGGAAATTT
>JAOSBO010016509.1:0-12505 GCA_027563915.1 Erythroxylum rotundifolium
TAGGTACATTGGTCCTTATGAGATTATTGAGAGGGTAAGACCTTTGGCCTATAAGTTGGCCTTACCGAATGAGATGTATTAATTGCATAATGTGTTTCATGTGAGTATACTCCGAAGATACCAATCGGATCTGATACATATGGTACCAACTCAAGAGATTGAGGTTGCTAGTAACTTAAGCTAAGTTGAGGAGCCGATCAAGATTGTGGGATCACAGATCAAGCAGTTGAGGAACAGAGTCATTCCATTAGTAAAAGTCTTTTGGAGGAACCACTCAACTGAGGAAGCAACTTGGGAAACGGAGGAGTATATGAGGAGATAATACCTCCACCTGTTCGAGCAAACAGGTAAGAATTTCGAGGACAAAATTTCTTTTAAGGAGCGGAGAGTTGTAACATCCCATTACCTTTAGGAGTTTAGAATAGTAAAAATGAGTGATTAATGAGATCTTAAAAATGCATTTTTCTTTCTCATGCATAAAATGGTATACACATACACTTGAATATTGAATTTTTCTAAACATGAAAATAATTGTATGTGCATTCATGAATAATTTCAGGTATATCTGGAATGAGTTGTGATTCTTGGGGAAAATTATGAATTTGGAATTTAATATTGAAAATTATATTGACTAGTGGAATTATTATATTTGTGAAGTTTGGTGAATTTAGGATTTATTTTGTAATTTATAGAGTATTATGGAAAAATAGGAAAACAAAGAGAAGAAATCAAATGAAGATTTGGAGATAGTTGGATTGTAAAGATTAGAGTTAAAGGGAGTTAGTTTCAAAAGAAACTAAGTAAGAACTTAGACCTTAGGAAAGTGACAAGTGTAAAGTTGCCTTTATTATGTGTCAAAAGTAAGTTTGAGTAATTCAAGAGTTAAAAAGGGGTTTGTTCTTTTCCTAAGTTCTTTCCTTTTTATCATCTTCTCTAAATTTCTTCTCATATACAGAGTTTTCCATCAAACTCCTTTCGAGAGTTAACTTTTATTTTTTTCATATCCCTCACCACTTCCTCTACTGCTAAGTATTTCTTCTGCCTTAAGAAAAACTAGAAGTTGGTTAGTGTTCACAGGGGTTTACGTAATTTTGTATGGAGTTAGAGCTTGAAGATAGTTGAAGCTTTTGGAGTCGTCAATAAGTGAGTAGTGAATAAATTTGTTAAAGTTGTGGATTTTTGAAATAAAGTTGATAAATTTATGGTCAGTGCATGATCATAGCATTTACGTATATTTATATTCTTGAACACTGTGTTAAGTGGATGAAAATTGGGGATATGTTGTTATTTGGATTTTGATGGATTATTAGTGATTAGGTGTTCTGGAAAATTATTTAAGGAGTATGCTTCAGTCCTTTAGCCAAAACTTTTTCTCTAGTTATCCAAACGAGATGATTTTTTATTTGAATTAAACTAGAAATATATGGATGCATTTCTTATGAAGACATTGAATTAAAATTCTATCTTTAAGAATTGCAAAGTTTGTCATGAAGTTGAGAACTGGGTGCAGTCCATTGGATGAATGTAAAAATTCATGTTTTGTATTCGACGGAAAGTATCAATTAATCTAGGCTGATTTTGGCAAATGTTCCTTCTAAAAAGTTTTAGATCTTTCTTTCAACTTTTCAACAATATATATCATGAAATTTTTGGACATCTTAGCTGAAAGTTATGGTCCTTATAAAGGAAGATGTATCTTCTACTTTTTGCTTCTTCTGTGTTTTGCTTCTTCTACTTTTTGCTTCGTCTACTTTCTGAGAAACTTCGTCTACTTTTTGACGAACTTAATCTATTTTTTGACAAAATTCATCTACTTTTTACTTCGTTTACTTTCTGACAAACTTTGTCTACTTGTTGCTTCGTCTACTTTCTGACGAACTTCGTCAACTTTCTGACGAACTTCGTCTACTTTTTCCTTTGTTTACTTTCTGACAAACTTTGTCTACTATTTACTTCATCTACTTTCTGACAAACTTCGTCTCCTTTCTGACAAACTTCGTCTACTTTTACATTCGTCTTCTTTTTTTCCTGACCTATCTTTTGTTCCATTTTAGACCCTTTAGAAGATAGAATCTGTCTTTAAGGTCTTCAGGAAAGTTGTAGATCTTGAAGTTCTCTTTCTAACCATATAAAGAACAACTTAATCTGATATCTGTAGGGAAAGTTATAGTAATTTTTCCCATTCATCTGTTTTTTTCCATTAGTCTACTTTTTCATGTGGCTTCGTCTGTACCTATTTTCTGTTCCATTTTCACCCTTTAAATGATAAAAATCTGACCATAAGATTGTCTTTGAAGTTGTAGATCTCGAAGTCCTTCTTGAAATTATCCTAAGATGATCATAATCCGACATCTGTAGAGAGAGTTATGCCAATTGTCCCAAGATAGGTTCTGTATGATTGAAGAACACTTTCTTAGAACATGGTATAACCAAATTATATCAATTGCACTCTCTGATTTAATATGAACAGTATACTCAAAAGAGTATCATGGACAAATCTGAAAGTAAGCTAATGGGAAATGAATTGAGATTTTAATGGTTTAAGTGAGGCATAAACCTAAGTATGAATTATACTTAGATGAGTTTTGATATGAGGGAGATTTTGTGAAGAAACTGATGGAAGGATACCCGAGATTGTTATGAACATGCATTGTACATAATTCAATTCATACATATGCATTGTTAAACAATTATAATTGTTCATATTGTGATATTTGTACATATTATTTGTTATATAGGGGCAACTAGAACATCAACCTCCAGACGTAGCTAGATCATCCAGGCATTAGCTTCGGAAGCAACTTGTGAGTAACCTAGATGGTATCACTTTATTAATTGTTTGTTAAATTCCTGTTTAAAATGATTGAATGACCGCGGCTTGATTGTTGATGCCGGACGGTAGGTCTGATGATTGTGAAATGTGGATGAGATATTGAAGTGCTACTTGTATTTGAATGTGAAGAAATAAATGTTATTCCAAAATTTTGTTAAATGTCGGACTAAGGTCTAAAGATGATTGTGTGTTTGCCTGTGAATGTGAATGATTACAAACAATGATTAAATGAATATGTGAGATGCAATTCATTTCATGAATGCATGAAAGATAAAGGCAGTTGTGACCAGAGTTGCCAATAGAAGAGCTTAAAGCTCAGAACGTGATAAGAGTCTTTGGCTCAGTTGTGCATTTACCCAGTATCCACTAAGGGATATAGGACATTGAGTGATACAGCTCGGTATCCACTAAGGGATATGAGCTAGTAAAAAGGCATATGGTCACAACAAAGCAACAAACGAAACTGAGTCATGTGCATTACATTTATATTTGATATGTGTATTTTCATGAATGAAATGACCTTTATGATTATTCAGAAAGTAAAAGATGTTGTGTTAGGAATATGCAATGATGTGAATTGAATATGTTAAGTGTATTGATGTGATGCATGAATTGAGTGAACTATTGATAATGGTTACCTTATTGAATTTACAAAACTCACCAAAATTGCAACGTTGTTTTTTAAGACCAAGAGACGACTCTAGCTACTGAGAGGCTCTACCAGCCGTGTAGATTGTGTTTTGGCAAAAGAAGTGATGGCTCAAAGGTCGGTCAGCTGAGATTTTTGGACAGATTAGATAGACTTTGTATATTTTCCTCTTTCATGTAATATTCTTGTACAAGATTTGATAATGTGCATCTCGTCAGTGTTGAAAGATACAATGTAAACTTTTGATTTTGCGAAATGAAATGAGGAAAAAGTATGGATTTAAAATATTGTAACTTTTCATATGATGCCATGTGAAGTAAAGGTAGTGGTTGAACGTAGCTCACCCTTATTGTAGGATATGTACCAGAATGACTTCCGGGTGTCCCGGTGTGTACCTTACGGTAAGGGGGCACTATAAAGATAAAAAAGGAAAAAATTTCCCTCCATCTTATCTTTTTTGAAATTACTTTTTATTCTTTCTATCTCTATATAAGATGTTCATATAATTGTTAAAACTGAAGGTGAGAGCTACAACCTTTTTTTAAACTTAAATTTAGAATGAATTATTTTGTTTAGTTATTTTCTCTATCTTCTTTGTCTTTGTTTATTTATTCTTCCCTCTATTCTAGATAATACAATCACATAATTGAATTTTGAAGGTGATGTTCATTTAATTGTAGAAGTTTTAAGGTATAGAACTACTAAATATTTTTGCAACTTAAACTTGAAACAATTTATTTTTCTTATCTATTATCGAACAAGCGAGTACATCAACGATATATCCAAAAATCATCTTATGCCTTCTATTCATTATTTTCATAGTAGAGTGAAGGAAATTTTCAAAAAAAAAAGAATAGGGAGGAAGATCATCCTTGTTGATGCATTAAACCATTTTGGCTTTTTTATATTTGATGTGTTCTATATTTTGGTGTATAAGAGTTATATCAAAATTTTGTCCAAGTAATATCATGCCTCATTACTTTCCAAATAAATGATATGTAAAAGAAAGTACCATTAAATATTCATATTAAAATAAGTAATATCTTTCACTTTCAAATGGAGTACCATGATTAAGTACAAACAATTAAATGGCTCAATAGAAGTTATACCAATACTTAATTCATGTAATACTAGCCTAATGTACAAAAAGTATTAGTAATTAAAAAAGGTATCATGTAAAATTTTAAATCAAAATTCCATCTTTAAATACAAACCATACCCTAGTTCAATGCAAACTATACCAGTAATTATTTATCCAATACCACATCTACAATAAAAAAAAGAAAGAAATCCATTAAAAGTAAGCAAGACATAAAATTTTAAATAAAAATGTATTGACTAAATGGAAAGAATACATAACTCGATATAAACTATACTAATGCTCAGTACATTCAATACCACTACTAAGAATAAAAGTTACCATCATATATTTTGAATAAGTAACAAATTCGATGGAAAATGGAAATATCATCTTTAAGTACAAACCATAGCCAATATACTAGTACTATATCTATTCAATACCATATCTATTTATAGAAAATACAATAATTCATTGTCAATAAGTAAAATCTACACTTTTAAGATGGAAATAAAATGGTTTTTCACTTAAAATTATGTTACAACTTCACTTCTATAACATAATACCATAATTAAGTACAAAAAGTTACATAGTTCAATAGAAGCCATATTAGTACTCAATAAATGTAATCCTAGCTTAAAGTACAAAAGCACTATGATTCATTAAAAGAAGGTTCCGGATACACTTTACAATTAGAATAACTAATCTGAATACAAATCATACCCTATCTCGTTGTAAGTTATACTTGTAATCTATTTATCTGATACCACTTTTATGTGAAAAAAACCATAATTCATTATAAATAAGTAAGAAATATATTTTTAAATGGGAACATTTTGATTGAATGGAAATAATATAGTGCCTTAATACAAACTATACTAATCTTTAGTACATTCAATACCACAACTATGAACAAAAGTTAACACTATGAATTTTAAATAAATAAAACTTTAGTAAAAATGGTAATACCATTTCTAGTTACAAACCCTATCCCGCTTTAATACAAACTATACTAGTACTCTATTTTTGAATACCACATCTATGTACAAAAAAATATCATCATTCATTATTGATAAGTGTAATTTTCGATATGTTATGTAATAGAGTGAGAAAAATGCTCTCACTTCTCTCCTTTCCACTAAACCAATTATGTGTTTTTCTTCTCCTAGTTCACTTGCTCTTAATCACTCGTTCTATTTTATTTCCTAGTTTGGTAGGCCACTCACTCCTTTTTTCTTACCTCCTATTTTGGTCTAATAATTTTCTATTAAATGAAACATGTCTTGTGCAACTTTTTGGCTGTATGCTTCCTCCGTTAACATGACCTTAACCTTACTGTAATATCATGCAGGCAATAAAGCCAAACAAACCCTTCACTAAGGACTAAATAAAAGTCTTCAACTAGAGATAACTGGTAAGATAGCTAGAAATGATCTTTGAGTGTAACTTAGGAAAGAGACAAACTAAACTCCATTCCTCTTTGGATTATCCTTCATAAAGCCCCCTTAGAATATTAGTTAGCTGAGGGACTAATATAGTTAGCTAGCTCCCTAGGAAAGCCAATCAGCCTTAATGAAACTAGTAAGCTTAGTTAAGTAATATTGGTTTTGTGCGTATTTATAAATAAATCCCTTTAAAAAGAGAGCTTATTGGCTCAATCGAATGGATGAGGCTATCAAAGGAAGCAGCACTAGTGGAGGATGTTATAATCGTGACTTACCCCTAGAAAATTTCGAAAAAAGGGTTGAAGAAAGTTTGGATACCAAAGGAAAATGCTTTAGAAATCACTTAATATATAGATGAGGTGGTCAAGGTTAAAGAAGCAAAAAATAATGAATCTGGAAAGCTACTTGAGGAGTTTGGAAAGCAATAAGAGGAACTAGTTCACCTACTTGCCCCATTTGCAATACAAATTCAAACACGGGAGGAAGTAATGTTAGTAAAATACAACATTCTAAACCGACCACTAAATAAATTAGGGGAACTTAAAGAACATCACTAGGCTAGAGCATGAATTGATTAGCACTCTAACATTAGAATGCACTAATGAAGTCATGAAAATATGAGAAGTGAGTGAATAACCTATAAGTACCTATACAACTACTCCTATGAATACAAACGATGTATAAAAGTCCTAAAAATATGAGATTTTACTAAATGAATTCAAACACAGGCGCAAATCGAATAGGAAGAAAGTAGATAATTCACCCTCACTTCTTACTTAGAATGTAAGGGTCATTAATTGCTCTAGTTAGTAAAAAGACTACAACACATTAAATAATCATCTATCCCTTCCCTGTGGCAGAATTATTGTTTCACTAAATCTTGAAGTCTAGCACCTAAGCAATTGGTCTTGCATTGAACAAAACCTCCATTGTGAATTAATCATGTAGGCATACAGAAACAAATATACATCACAATGGTTTATGTAGATAATTAGATGTCTGAAAGAGCAAAATTATACAATTATTTAGAGGCATTGGGATCCCTTTTGCAATCTCCTTAGATTCTAAAGGTGATTACAATTGATTCTTAAATCTGATGAAGCTTAAGGAAATACCAAAGTCTTTTATTCCAAATTTTAAGAGCTAAGCTCTTTTACTAATACCTTAGGTTTTGGTTGATCAAAAGTATATGGACCATCACTTTACTTGGTATAATAAACAATCAGAGTCATTTAGAAGAAGCTTGATAGATGCTGGATCAATTATGATTGGCTCCCTTATTATCTTAACAATTTAACAACTTTCACCAATTCCCTATTCTTAGATGATATTCCCTTAGAAGTTAATTTAGGCAAAGTTGTAAGAAAAATGAGATATCTATTAAAATTTTTCAACTCCCTTCTTAAGCACCCGATTTTCAACTCACTAATCATGAAAGGAATTAGTATATATGTATTTGGCTCATAACTTTCCAACTAGGGCCAAAAACTAAAGGTTGTAAGAAAAAAGATGATAATTTTATAAAGGAATGAAGTTGATCCTATAAAGATGGATTTAAGGTTGGCCTATGAAAGACTCATCCAATGTCAAATGGAATTATCCAAAGATCCACTAAACCATTTAATCAAAGTTAAGAAAAAAATAGAATTGAAAATTACCTGAATGTTGTTGACACCTTCAATTCACATCTTAAGAAAAAAAATTTGTGGCTTAAAGAGGGAGAAAATTGTTTAAAATACTTTTTCCACTACATATAAAGGATAAGAGACACAAATAGAATTATTACACTTAAAGATTCAGAGGGGAAAACAATGAATGAAAAATTCTAAAGAAATTAGCCTATGAGTGCTTCAAGAAATAGTTACTTACAAACAAAAGGTTAAGAAGAATACCTCAAGACATTCTCAATTCCTTAGTAGGATCACTACAACCTCACTTTCTCAATGAACTCACCCAATAGGTTACATATGAGGAAATTAGGGCCACACTATTTTCTATCCACTTAGATAGAGCTTCTAACCCAAATGGGCTCAATTCTAGATTGTACACCATTGGGCTAAAAATAGTTGATGTAGTACTGGAATTTTTCCATTCTGGTAATATGCTTGTTGAACTTAATGATACCTATCTTTTCTTGATCCTAAAATTCCAAAACCCTACTAGTATAAATGAATACAGGTCTATAACTTACTAAAATGTCTTGTACAAGGTGATTTAAAATATATTGGTTAATAGATTGAAGAAAACTATAGGAAAAATAATTAATTTAGGATAAAGAGCTTACATTAAGGGCATATCAATCAGTTATAATATCCTTATAGCAAAAGAGACCTTCAAGGGATATAACACCAATAAGTCCCTCAAAAACTCTACTTTATAGGTGGACTTCATAAAGGCATTTAATTAAGTGAATTAGGAATTCATCAAATCTTCACTAACGGGCTTAGGATATCCTTGTAAATTTATGAACTAGATTATGGCTTATAAAACCTTGGTGTTCTATACTATTATTTTTAATCAAGAACCCACTTCAATGTTCAAAGAAGCTAAAGGAATTAGGTAGGGGACCTTCTATCCCCTTATCTATTCATCATCTATATGGAAGTCTTATCAAGTATCACAAGTTTTCAAATAAGCACGTCTTTCTCTTTTAAATATCACTACATATGTCGAATGCTTAAGGTCCTAAACCTTATGTTTGTTGATGATCTCCTTATATTATATGGTGCTAATCAAGCTTCGATAGATACTCTATTGGATGCCTTAGAAGTCTTAAAAATGCTTAGTTCTTACTTTCAACCCTAACAAGAGTTCTACTTTCTCAGCAGCAATCTCTTCAAACTTATATAAATATATCAACTCCATTGGTATAAGAAATATTCAGCAAGTTTTACTTTTATAAATCCCTAAAAATTTTGCAAGCATACGAAATTGTAAAGCGTAGTAATTAAGGTGTCGATACCTCAAGGAATTAGTAAAACTAATTGAATCCTGTAGATATCTAAGGTTATAAAAAAGTGATAAAAATGAAAATAAAGACTAAAACAAAAATTTAAACAATTGATTATGAGTTGATTAAAAATGAAATTATGAAATTAATGCAAGGAAGACAAAATAGAGCACAACCACTTAACAATTAAGGAATCACACAAGACAAGATCAAACAATTTTGAGAAGAGGGAATTCATTCTATCATCAATTGCTATCTTAATTACTTTTGATTTCATTACTATCTATCCTAGAATTTTGAAAGGTTAATTATTCTCTCTCGAGACCTAATCATTAAACCTTAAATCATAATCCCTAATTGAATTAGAATTTTAGATTTTGCAATTTCTCAATTAACAAAACAATCCACATTTCAATTATTTCTTAAGTAATCTAATAGACAATCAAGACCTCAAACAAGATCTCTATTCGTGTAATTACAAATTTGATGTTTATGTGATCTATTAGGTTTTTAATTCTCATTACCCAACGTAATCATGTTACTATCATTCAATCTCCCAATATGTTACTGAAGTATGCAAAAATCATAAACAATCACACCTAAACACCTTAACCTCAAAAGTAATTAAATCATAATTGATTCAACAGTCAATCCCAAACGAAGTTAAAATATCCTTAACAAAGTATTCATCATTCTCATGTCCATGTCATACATCATATGAAGTAAATAACATGAGAAATATGAAATAACTTGGAAAGGAATGACAAGGAGTGGCTGACAGCAGCTCCCGCTCCTTTTCTTCTTCTCTTCTCTAAATGGTAAGATGGAGGCTTCATCATTAGGGTCATCTTATTTCTTTTTATAGTTCTTTAGCCTTTTAGGGTAAAAAATAGGTTTTACCCAAGCCAAAAAGTTCAAAAGGAACCTCTAAAAATGAAAATGTAAGTAGATCCCTGCGTCTATCTAGCACTTTTTATGATCGTGACAGGTATGTTGTGATTGTGACCTCTGAAAATAAGGTTCTATCATGATTGTAACCCATAGCCAGATCATTTCTATCACGACCTTGTAAATAAGGTTCTGTCATGATCGTGGCCCTTAGCTGGATCACTTATATCACAATCGTGATAGGGATGAAACGATCATGGTCTGGTTCTTTCTCCAACTTCTCTTAATCTTCTTCATTTAATTTTAAACACTAAAAAACACATAAAAATACATTAAGTGCATAAAATTAAAGTCTAATGACATGCTCTATACCATATAATACTTAAAAAAATAATCACATTACACAATTCTAATCCTAAACATGCACAATTCATCTAAGCATCACCTAAAAACACACTAAAAACACCTACTAAAACATGATATAAACTAAAACTATCAACATCCTCACACTTAAAATTTTTCTCATCCTAAAAAGATCAGAATAAATACAAACTCAAACACCAAACAAGGTGATATATATATATATACATGTATATGCAGTAATGATACAACGACATCTTACTTCACAAAACTAATTTAACTTCAAACACATTCCTTTAAATTGTTCTAACTTATTAACTTATAAAATCTATGGCTAAGAACTTCGAACTAAATATGCATACCAATCAAGAACTTAGTGTCATATTTACTCACCCTCAACACTTGCACACACACATTGATAATTAGTTATTTAATAAAAATTGTAACTATCCCTAGGTCATAAAGATTGGTAAGATTTATTTATCAAAACACTATTTTCGTTAATTTTCTTTGACATTGACTTAGTCTTAATGAATGTCCCCAATTGCTCAACTAGGTCATGTTTTATTAATTGGCTTAGTTGGAATGTCATTTTAGCTTTTTAATGGGAAGGCAAACATTTGTGATGAGCGTCCCCCTAGTTACTCAGATAGATCACATTCTTAATTGGATAGTAGCTCTTTTCATAATCCGAAGGCCAGCAGAATAGTTATTTGTTAACGATATTGGTAGCGCATCATAACGCTACATAAAATAAACTAAACTACTATTATAGTAGTAATGAGTCTAGGTCGATCCCACATAGAATGTATGAAAGGGTTATTGAAATGAAATTAAAATGTTTAGGTATAGGGGTTTTGGTTTAAAAATAAGAAAATAAAATAAATCTAAACTAAATAACAAAAGCAATTTAAAGAAAACATGTGAAAAAAATGATGAAAGTGGTGAATTTGTTAGGGACCTGGTTATTTGGTTCAATCTCTACCTACATCCTAATTAAACATATTTCATTGATTTGTTGTTCTTAAAGCTCTCATAGCAACTATTAATCGTATGTTAATAATTAACCTAAGTTTTTCTTTAGGTAGTGTTTTATCAGGATACGATTGATAATTAAACCTAATCAACAAATAACCTAGGATACGATCTCTAGATTCAATTAGGTAGCAATATTAGGAATTAGAAAAACCGATTAATCAAGGCAACAACCACATATAATGCGTCATTTAACTTAATTTATGTTACCCCTAATGATTACAAACCAGTAGTCACTACAAGTGAATGTCAGCATAACAATTACGAATTATATTGAATATTCTAGTAATGGGTTCGTAATAAAATGATCCAATGAATATATTAAAATTATTTTTTCACAATACTCAAACAATAAACGTTGGGTAACATAAGCAACTTCTAAAGAGAGAAAGAAACAACAAAACAATGGAAGAAATGCTTAATTGGGTAGTCAACATCAATGTCACACCTCTGAATTGGCATCGAGAAATTACCCCTCCATGGCTCTCTCACGGTTGAGAGCTTTGTCCCTTCTCTTCATTAAAGATAAGAGCATAAATCCAACTACAAAGTACAAATCCTGACTCAGGAGTTCATAACAGTGTAGAAAGATATGAATAAACTACTCCCTTTTGAAGCCCATTGAACTCAATCTATTGCTACATCTTCAAGAGGAACTGATGCTTAGCCAAGCATTGCTTCAGGAGAACTCACAGTTGGAACCCTACCAAAAGCATCCATAGCAGCAGCAGTAGGTGGTGAATATGGCGATAGATAAGATGAAAGAAAATGGTGGATGACGGCGGCGGATGACGGTGAAGTAGAGTGAGGAGTCGGGGAATGATGAGAGAACTTCTCTCTTCTTGTCTGATGGTATATCGTGTGTTGTATATTGTTGGCTAACCTAATTTAGTAGGTTTTAAAATAATGAAGTCGGGTCGAGTCGCACAGTGTGTGATTTTTTCCAAAAATAGTCCGAATTTTTGAAGGTTTGTCGCGGCGACAATTGACTTTCGCCGCGGCGAACTTTTCCCGAAAGGATTTGTTCTTCGCTGGCTCCTTCGTTACGGCAAACTTCTCTCGAAAGTTTAGCCTGGATTTATCATTTTTCTCCACAGCGAACTTCCTATAGCGTTGACTTCACTTCAGTCTTCTCTCATTCCATTTCTTCTTGTTGAACTCCTTTTCCTTGAGTCTCCTGCAATAAAAAGATGGTAGTTTGCAATATCAATTGTTCTTAGAAAATTAATTAGTGCATTTAATATTAATTTGTAGCACTTTTCACCTT
>JAOSBO010016522.1:0-12504 GCA_027563915.1 Erythroxylum rotundifolium
TCATTTTGTTATTGGTAATAGGAAATTTTCATATATGTTAATTAATTAAGAAAAATAAAGATGTAAAGAAAATGCTTTTGTTTTGGTGACGTTATATAAAATTGGTAACGCAATTGTTACATGTTGCGATGTTATTCTGTTTTCGTAGCAATATGTTAACATTTGGCAATGAAATATCTAATCGTCACCAGTCGGTTTTATTTATATTGGAGGATGAATATATAATATGGTAGGTAAATGTTGACATTTCACGACTAAAGCTATGTTTCGTCACCAAATGTAATCACTACAAAAAAGAATTTTATTGAGACAACGTCGTTTGTTTAATGATAAACGACATCGTCCTAACATGCTGAAAATTGAAACTCGAATCCCCCCACCCTCGCCTCCTCACTTGTTTCTTCCTCCTCTCTCTCGACTTCATTTTTTGCCATTTCTGCTC
This sequence comes from Erythroxylum rotundifolium, assembly GCA_027563915.1. NCBI lineage: Eukaryota > Viridiplantae > Streptophyta > Magnoliopsida > Malpighiales > Erythroxylaceae > Erythroxylum > Erythroxylum rotundifolium. The sequence continues at coordinate 443 of JAOSBO010016522.1, forward strand.
TCTTCATCATTGTTAGTCGTGTGGGTTTCTCTGTTAACACGCTATTGTCCTCTATTGTAGCCCTACAGTGCTAGTTAACCTGATAAGAAATTTTTGGATTTGTGATAAGTTTATTTTACCAAATATCATTGTGTTTGTTAATGGCATTTAAGAGGGGTTAAACTTAGTATTAGTTGCTTGGATTAGTTGTTAACATCTTTCAATATGTGAATGCAGTGAAGAAAGGCAACATAGACGATGAATGCTTGAAGAAGACTTGAGTTAGGTTATGCTTATAATGTGTTCGATGAAAGTCCTCCGGTAGCTGATGTATTGTTGACATGTTTGTTAATTGCTAGTTGATGTACTGTTGAGACTTTTGTTGATTGTTCGCTTTGAAATAATCATTTGCTTATGAATATTTATAGGGATGTATGAAAGATTATGAAATTTCAATTAGTTTTTGTGTTTTAACAGTGTATGCATTTGTTTGTGTTTTGAAAGTTCAATTGTTCACTGTGAAAGTTAAATAGTATCAACAACGAAAAAAACTGTTAAGCATTGGGACAATTAAGTCCCCTCACATTCCATATAGTATAAATCATTGGGAATGTTTTTCTTTTGGTTCTCCTCTTGGATCTTCGACTACTAGATCCTGTTTCATGTCATTGCTCAAACTTCTGCTTAGTTCCGCCAATCTCATTATTGGATTCATTTACCCCTCCATTATCTCTAAAAACAGATTTTTCGCCAATAATTTCTTCTCCTTCAACACGATCTGATAGCTAAGTGTGTTTTTGAATATTGTGCTTTCCTTCTTTCTTATGCAAATATTGTTGTTCATTTTGAGAAATTGCTACATTTGTGTCCAATGAACCTCCCTGCTAAACATTTATTTTTGCATTTACACCCTTTAATGAAATACCTTTATGAATGGTGTTACAATTAATTTATTTACATTCTAAATTAAATTAATATATAGAAGCATATTCATAGAAAAGATGCCTGAAGTGTGTTAATTTTGAATTTGATTTGAAAGTGGATAAAGTATAGGAATTAGTGAAAGTGGAGAAAGTATAAAAACTAATCAATGTGTTAGAATTAATTTCTTCTAATTCGAAATTAAATTAATATATATAAGCATGTTCATAAAAAAAATGCCTAAAGTGTGTTAATTTTGAATTTGATTTGAAAGTGGAGAAATTATAGGAATTAGTGAAAGCGGAGAAAGTATAAAACTAATTAATGTGTTATAATTAATTTCTTTCAATTCTAAATTAAATTAATATATATAAGCATGTTCTATATATGAACATGCTTATATTTATGTGTCACTTAATGATGACATTTTTCAAAATCATGATCATGATGATTGCATGTAAATAAATTGCTTGTGTTATTTGAAATGTCTCCAAGTTGTAATTGCTTTATATTGTTAAGGTTTTATTTATGTTAATTTACCATTTTTAATGTTTCACAAAATTTTATTTTTATTTTTCAATTACAATTATACATTATGTTCATATTTCATTTTTACATAGGTTCATTATAATGGCACCTAGTAGAAACAAGGGAAAGAGGGAAGTAATGGCAAACAAAATTTCTCCCACAGAACAAACAACAATTGCATCATCGAATAAAGAAAGTCAGCAATAACCTTTACCAACATCGTCTGGTAGTTATGAGGGATCTTTAGGTTGTTATTGTTAACCAAACTTATTTAAATTTATGCTGAAATTACGCATTACATGTTTAGTGTGTTTTTCTCATTATGTTTTTTTTCAGGTTCCAATACTACCATCAGAAAACGAGGTAGAGGTAAGACAAAAGGAGCTGAGTTGCAACGGATGAATGCTGCAATGAACACCAAGTTGTCTATGATGATTGACCCCATGCAACGACTCTTAGTGGATAAGATCCAAGCTACAAAATTGGTTAGTGAGTTGGGTGTCGTTGTGAGGAATAAGCTACGTTGCTTTCAGCATGTCAAGTAGTTGAAGGAAGACAACTTGCTCCAAAATTCTTTATACAAAGTTTCAGTATTATTTCAATACATTTTACTATATGTATTGCAATTTTACTTATGCAAAATAATAAGTTAACATATACGTGTTTTTCACAGATGAAGCTCAATATCATTGATATCGACACGCCTGAGGTTTCAAGCAGTGTTAGTTTACTATTGAAATAAAGGGTGAAGAATCATCGATATCAAATTCATAAATATTACCAGTCTTTCCCTTCCAATGAAGAGGCAATGAGACATGTTCCAAAACAGGAGACTGTGAAAAATTAGAGTAAAATGTGTGATTATTGGGTCTCAGCGAAGGTTCAAGTTTGTTTTTTTCTTCATATTTTCCTTCCATTAATTTTATTTATACATTTCACGACTAATTCTCTTAATTTTGGAAAAGTGTGAGAAAGCCAAGGTGAATAGAGCAAAAATGAAGACTCCTCATAATACTGGCTCCAGGTCTTTTGTCATTGTCCGACAAGAATTTATAAGTGTAACATTTTCAATTTGTTATTCTATTTCTTAAAACAATAAATTCTAATTGGATATAGTTTTTTAAATTCATATAATAGATCCAAACACAACTCCAAAGACAAGAGTGTGATAGGATCACACTATACGATCATACACATTACAAGGAAGGTCAAGGCTGGACATCTAAAGAGGCACAAAGTAATTATATAAGTATAAACAAATTAATAGTACAATTTAATTTTCTATGTAATATTAAGTAATAATTTTTATTTAACTTGATTTTCTACTAAAGATGTAGGAGTGCTTACAGACCTCATTGTCTGAAGAGAATGAGTCTAATGTCGATGACATTTGCAACAATGTCTTTGGTACAAGATCGGGCTATATCAAAGATCTTAGGTATGACCCTAAGTTTGTTGGTGTATCTTTGTCACGATAAATTACAATGATAACGCTTTAAGAGGAGAACCAGCAACTAAAAACTAGGTTAGATTGTAATATTAAAAAAGTGAACAAGTTTTAAAAAATTGGTTAAACAAATACTATGTTCTTCATATGTTAGTGGTAGTGACTCAAATGAAGACTCTTAATTTGTAAATTGTAAATATCTTATTTTACATAATGCATTCCATTTTATATGTTTATTTTATTTCAATTTATTATTACTTTAAAATTTCACTAACGTTAATTATAAAATGAATAGTTTTTATAATTTAAACTGTCTTAAAATTGTAATAAATTAAATTATATTTGTTTTTAACAGTTATATTACTAATTAAATTCAAAATTAAAATTTGTCATTAAATAATATTAGCTACCAAAACAAAATCGTCACAAAAATTTATTACCTATGTTTGTAAGAATGTCATTAAAAAGATTTTGCTACAACTAAAAATTAGTAGCTAAAACTATTTTGCTACAAAAAAAATTGGTCACAAAACAATATTAGCTACGAAAACAAATTCGTAACAAAATGTTTTTACCTATGTATGCAGAATTGTCTCTAAAAGCATTTCCCTATAAGAAACAATTAGTAGTTAAAACTATTTTGCCACCAAAACATAATCGTCACTAAAAATAATTACCTATAAATACAGTTTAGGAGGGAAAAACTTTAACTACGAAAAAAAAATGTTGCAAATGCATTATGTACGATGTTCCTTATTCTTATAGGTTATACTTTTTAACGACCAATTATTTAAGTCATAAAAATGTTTTGGTGACAATTTTAGAAATACATCGCAGATGTTGTTTTGCTACAGGGCTTTAGCAATGATTCAGGTGACGATACTTTTTCGTCAAAAATTATTATTTATGACAATAGGTTATCCTTTAACAACGTTTATTTTCGTTGCTAAAGGTAGTGTTTGTTGTAGTGGGAACAAATAACTACTCCCAAAAATAGAGGAAGCTTAGGGATAATTCTCATATCTCTTATATAAAAAGTTCTTTTGAGTAAAAGGAGATGGAGACTTTTTGTAGATAAGGAGCTCCATAGATTAAATGGATTGATGAATTCTACCTCAAGAACCACAATTTTCGGTAGATAATAGCAAACAAGGATCATTCTTGAAATTTCAAACATATATTAATCTTAAGGAATCAATTATATCCCTAGATAAATCATCAATTAGGAAATGGGGAAATCATATGGTTCCAGTACGATAATTGGACAAATTTTAGTCCTCTTATTTTGAGAAATGAAATTATGCATATGAAAAACATAACCTTCATTGATTCAAAAGTTTCTTCTCTCGTTTAGCGTAGAGAATGGTTTGCAAATTTTAGAGGATTCTCCTCTATAGCAACTTATTTACCTCAATTCTAACACTTGCAAAGACACGACACCATTGCTTGGAATCTTAACTCCAAGGTGATCTATACAAATAAATCCTGTATACAATATATAAAACGTGTTTAGGAGATGTTCCATGGTATGATTTACTTTGGAAGCACTCTCTAAACCTTAAAGCCTCTCTAATCATTTGGCTTGTGAAAAAAACAAAATTAGATTAAAAAATAGATGGTTTGGAACTTATGGTCCAATCAATGATTTATGCAAGGAAGTTAAGTAAGATAGGAAACCTTTTTTCTTTCAATGTTGGTATTCTAAAATAGTTTGGAGTAGTGTGATGCATATACTAGTGGAGCATTTCCAAAGTTATTATTGGAATGGAGTCTTGGCCTGGTTCATCTTGAAAGTTAATCAATTGAAGCATAATGCAATGCTCATTAAGACTGCTTTCACCAAAACCATTTATTCCATTTGGAAGTAAGGAACAACAAACTTTATAAGGGAGCAGACATTAGGAAGCACTATATTGTAGAAACCACATGCTTTCTCCTAACATGAAATGTAAATAGAATCTTTTAAAATGGGCTGTTTATATCTTTTATCTTGCTTGATTAAGTTTTTACGAACTATGATGTAACTAGACCTCTATTGTAATATTGTAATAGCTTTGGCTAGTGATAATAAATTTTCTCATTCAATTTTTAAATAGAAATAACTTAAGTGTTAGAGACTTGTTTGCTCCCAAACTTTCCTGAAAGCCTAAATCTATGATTGAATTTATATTGTATAACTTTATCAATATGTTAAAAAATTTGGGGAAAAGTTATGATGTAAAAAGATCTAAGAGTCATCTCCCTCTTGTTAGCATTGATCATTAAGTGGCCTTTTAACACTATGTCTAGAGTTAGTTGGTGAATGCTCTAAAAGTGTGCCTTATAGTAATTACACGAGCATCCATGTTTGAGTATGTAAATCTCCCTCTAGTTAATTATAGATGCATTTTCAATATACTTTCCAGCCCTTGAGCCTCATTATTAGTATAAATTTTCTTCCTTTATATATTTTTTATATATTTTCTGTTTGCCTTATATGAGCAAATTGTGTTTTTTCTTTTGAAAATTATGATGTCTTTGTAAGAAAATTTTATAGACCCAAATGGAAAATATATGTTTTTCATGTGTATTAATGTGTCTTAAGTAAAACATCTTAAGTATGCAATCATTGTACAATATAGATTTACATCTTGATGATTTTGTTTAGCCTTAAGTAAAAATGTCTAAAAGTATATAATTGTCATATAGCAAATATACATTTTAACGAATATGTTTTGCCTATAGGGAAAATATCTTACGTGCACAAGCACTTTTTTAACAAGTCTGCATCTCAAAGAATGCATTTTGCATTAACAAAAAATGTCTTAGATACTCGATTTCTATTCTAGCAAATCTGCATCTTAACAAATGCATTTTTGCTTGAGCGAAAACTTCTTACATGCACATTCATTGTTAGTAATTTACATCTTAAAGAATGCACTTTACATTGAACAAAAATGTTTTATAAGCGTGACCATTGTATCAGTAAATCTACATATTTAATGGATGAGTTTTCTTAAGTGAAATTTCTTATGTGCACAATCACTTTTGAGCATATATGCATCTTAACAAGTGCTTTTTTCTTGAGTGAGAATATCTTACATATGAGATCGCTACTTTAGCAGCTATACATCTTGACAATTGCGTTTTGCTTTGAACCAAAATGTCTTATGAGCATGATTGTTATTTCAGCATATTTATATCTTAATGAGTATGATTTGAAGTAAATGACTTGTTAATATAGAAATTACGTATAATATGCAAAATACACAAGAAAGGGGGTTGAATTGTGTTAAATCTTCTAAGATAGTTATCTTTAAAATCTTCTTGATTTTCTTGAAAAACTTAGACGATTACAAAACAACTCACTTAATTTGTTTGAGTAATGCAACAGTGGAAATAGTATCTATTCTTCTAACAACAAGAAATTAAAGAGACAAGGGTTAGAGAATATGACACTACGATTTATACTAGTTTACCTTTAACCTTTGGGCTATGTCCAATCCTCAGAGTTTATCTGAGATTTCACTATCTCTTGCAACTTTACAAGTATTGTTTATACTCTTCCAGAGCCTTTTCAGGTCTTTTTCACAAAGCATTCTTTATCTACTATTTTAACCTTTTCAGACTCTAGCCTTCCTTTCACTTGAAAAGATATTGTTTGAGCTTTTCTAAACTCATGCTACAGATGTTCTTGATCTCTATCTTCCTTCTTTTCACTCAGGATATTTTTTGTATACTCACTTGATCACAGAGTTATTTCGTGTAAGTAAAAGTAAGTAAAGATAAAAGTTGTTTTGTCTATGACTACACTGATATTTATAGTCTAAATTGCCAATGATCTTCTTGGAAAAAACTGCTTGTAGAATCTTCAGAGATCTGTTATTGGTTGAGTCCTATAACCAACTCTAACTAGCTAACTGCCATTGTAGATTATATCGTCTTCATTTGATTTGTATGCTTTGTCTTATATTTTCCCTTCGTCTTATGACTTCACTTCATCTTATGTCTTCGCATCATCTTATGTCTTCGCTTAGTCTTATGACTTTGCTTCAGCTTATCACTTTGCATCATCTTATGGCTTCGTCATACTCTTGTGACTTCATCTTACTTACATTTATCTGCACACTTAATAAACTCATCAAAACAGTTCACACACTTCTATTATTTTTATTATTGACTTTCATCAAAATCAATAGAAGAAGTAAAGTCTTCTTGACTTAACAATCTCCCCCTTTTTGATGATAACAAATAATCATCATATTAGAAGAAAAAAACTATTCAAACAAATATCAATTGTATTTAGAAGAATAATATTCAGATAAATAATATGTTTAATCGGATGAATAATACAAGAATATAGTGTGCATAAAAATTTTCAAAACTAATTCTCCTCTCCTTTCTACTATTCTCCGCCTATTTGTTATTAATAAAAAATAATATCATTTCAGATGCTTCAAAATTTCAAAGAACATATGTTGAATATCAATGCGGATCGTTTTGAGGTCTTATTTAGTAGAAACATATAGAAGTGCTACTTCCTTATGAAGATCACCCACTGAGTCTCTTAGTTCATCAACCTTAATATCTATTTCTTCAATATGTTTAGCTAAGGCTTCTTGAACTTCCTCCTGCTTTTGACTGGTTTTAGTCCAATTGATGAAATTCTTAAAGAGCTTCGAATTAACGGTAGAATCTTGTAGTTTTCACTTAGTGGATGATGATACTCAGAGGCAGACAATTTTCTAATTGAGTCGTCTAATTAAATAATTGTGATAGAGGGTAATTAAAAAGGTTGTGTTTGGTGAGGGATGCCAAGATCATCAGGTTTGGGTAGTTTGAAAATTGGTTTTCCTAGAAGGTGTAGGATATCTTTGACTGAAGGAATGAATCCTAAGGGTTTAAAATGAATAAGTAAATGCACAAAGGTTTCTAAGTAAAAATTGATACCTTCAATTATAATACATTTTTACTTTCCTTTTGAAATTGTCCCAACTAGCTTGAAACTTTCATCTTGAGTAGATGTGACAAAATTACTTCCTGATGGCCTTGATATGTGATGTGAAATATAAACGCCTACAGTTTGAGCTGCACGACATACATCGTTTATATTCTTCATCGTCACTCGAATTTCTTCTTCCATCAGATCATCTTCTTGTTTCTCAAGAAATTTCTTCTTTTTTTCCTTTGTCTTTGCTGTCTACCAGTGCTGGACATCTAGGTTGTACATCTGGTACAATCTTTATTGTTGTCCTGCTTGTCACTGGGAAGATGGTGTAAGGATTTTTCGTCGTCTTCAATAGATATGGTTCTGCATTCTCATCTAGCAAAATACTATACAATCTTCTTTCTTCAGGGGTTAGAAAATGTATCGTCTGATCGCTTACTATTACAGGTTTAACTTGAACCTTAACTTTCTATATAAAAGCTTCGCTTATGATAACTAAACCTCTGTTTCGATCAAGCATTGATTCTTCTATTATCTTCATCTTTAAGTCTTCTTTCTTCATTGGTTGAGGTGGATTGTAAGTTATTTGCTGCGTTCTAACAGTTTGTGTCTTTTGTTGAAGATCAGACAATGAAACCTTCTTTTTCTGAATGGGTTTCATCTTATTTTGTTCTTCTGCTGGTTTGGAAGAGAGTTGTTGTTAACACTTCTTCTGCTCAAACACTAACTTCCTTTTTATCTCTGTTTCTTTAGAAGGTTGGTCTGATTGAGTATGAGGCATAGAGATAATTACTTTGACATGCTGTTGTTGTTGTTGTTGTTGTTGCTCCTTTACACTTTCCAAACCTTGACCAAGAATCAAAGTTCTTTACCTTTTCTACCCTTGTTGTTGTAAGGTCATTAATCTTGGTGACCTTCTTGACTTCTCAGGTCTTTCTGATTGGAGGGTTTCAGCCTTTCTCTTTAAAGACACTTTGTGAGTTGGTTGTTGAACTAAACTTTCCTTCCTTTCGGGAATCGTCTTGGCTTGTAGTGGCTTATAAGACTATTGTTTAGTTTTTACCTCTGTTGAGATTCTTCTGGACAATTGAGGTTTTGCTTGCATTCCAGATGAAACATCTTCTTTCTTGCTTCATCTGATTGAAAGCTCCCCCTTAGACTCTGCTTTCGGTGTGAAATCTTTATCCGTTTCAGCTTCAGTCTTGATCCCCATTCTGCTAATAGTAGAGGCATTGATAAGACTCTTAATATTTAGCTTTACTCTGTTTCCTCTGTCAATTAGGATTCCAGATTCTTTAAAGAATCTTGTCAACAGCATACCATAAGGTAACGAACCACTCTTCTGATGATAATCCTCCCTAGCCTTTATCATGTAGTTCAAAATCAAGAATGGAAGATTAATAGAATGGTGTGTTAGTAGATGAAATAGACAATGTTCATCACTCATTGTCACCAAATCCTTTGATCCCACTCTTGGTAGAATACAGTAAAGAAGAATTGAATGAAGGACCTTAGCCTTCGGAATTAGCTTTAAAGACTTCTTGACTCCTGGATTACTCAATCCATATAGTTGTCGACTGATGTTGTCTTCATTTATGTGACTTTGAGCAATCCACTTTGCATTGTTGATCAGTTTTGCTCCTTTATTTGGACATTCAATAGCCCTCACAATAGAATCTTGTGTGACAATCATTAACAACCTATCTACTACTTATACCAAGGTGTTATCTACCACCTTTGCATTTTTTCAGAACTCATATACTTCATTTGGATACATTGGGTCTCAGTTATTGAAGAAAATTTCCCATCCAACTGCTTTCATCTCAGGTTTAATATCCATTTGATCGTTCTTTAGAGAAGTGAAATCGACGAGTCTTCCATAGACAAGAGATTTCGACATCCTTCTTTTCTGTAATGAATAAACACTAAACATAGAAATGTATTTCACTTAAAAAAGTGAGCTTAGTATGAAAGAGAGATATGAAATGAAAATGAGAAAGATTAGAGAACAGAAGATTGAATCGTCTTGGTCGAGAACACTTTAAAGCAAGTTGGTTACTAAGAGAATTCTAGAATGTAGAGTGTTCCAGATATTAGAGAACTTCTTTTTATAAACACTCTTGAAAAGTTACCATTTGTAACATATGTAACTGATCCACAGGTAATCATAAGATTGATCCTATCAAGTGAAAGTTACCATTACTATTCATTCTAAAAAACTTACGACTTTATCACTTTATTAGGACATATCGTCTGGGTCATAAAGTTTCAGACGAATGGTTATTTAACATTACCATATTCAAATTTCATCTGATTTCCTTGAATCTGTCTTTGTTTAGTGGTTTGGTGAACATATTTGCCCATTGTTGATTCATCTCAACAAATTGTAGATTGATGATCCCTCTCTATATATAGTCTCTTATAAAATGATGTCTAACTTCAATATGCTTTAGCCTTGAGTGTTATATTGGATTCTTTGAGAGATTGATAGCACTTGTGATGTCACAGAAGATTGGAATTTGATCTTCTTGGATAGAATAATCTTCTAACTAATGCTTTATCCATAGTATTTGTGAAACAACAGCTTGCGGTTAACATGTATTAAGCCTCTGCAGTTGACAAAGCAATTGAACTTTGCCTCTTGCTTGACTACAAAATTAAATTATGACCAAGAAAGTGATAACCTCCTCTTGTACTCTTTCTATTAATCCTATCTCCAACATAATCAACATCACAGTAGCTAATTAACTTGAAATCTTTACCTTTCTCATACATTAAGCAAAGATCAGTAGACCCTGCCAAGTATCTCAATATTCGTTTAACAGCAATACAATGAGATTCTCTAGGATCTACTTGAAATCTTGCACACAAATAAACACTAAACATAATATCAGGTATGCTTGCAGTTAGGTAAAGCAAAGAACTAATAATTCCTCTTAAAAGAGTTTGATCGGTCTTCTTACCATCTTCATCCTTAGATAAGACGATTGAAGGATGTATAGGAGTTGACATTGGATTAGCATTTTCCATTTTATATTTGACTAAAAGTTCTTTGATATACTTTCTTTGATGAATAAAAATCTTTTCTTTAGTTTGTTTAATATGTAAACCAAGAAAGAACTTTAATTCATCCATCATACTCATTTCAAATTCACTTTTAATAAGAAACTCAAAACTTGAACATAACTTTTTAGAAGTTGCACCAAAAATTTTATCGTCTACATATATTTGCACAATAATAAAATCATTTTTTTATACTTTTATGAAATAAAGTTTTATCAACTTGACCTCTAATAAATTCATTTTTAATCAAAAAAGAACTGAGACAATCATACCATGCATGAGGTGTTTGTTTCAATCTATACAAAGCTTTATGAAGTTTACACACATGATCTAGTTTATCAATGACTTCAAAACTAGGGGGTTGTTTTACATAAACTTCTTCATCTATAAAACCATTAAAAAAAGCACTTTTCACATCCATTTGAAACAGTTTTATATTATGAAAAATAGCATATGCAACTAAGATCCTAATAGCTTCTAATCTAGCTACAAGAGTATATGTTTCATTATAATCTATTGCTTCTTGTTAATTATAGCCTTGAGCTACTAATCTAGCTTTGTTGCGGGATACCTTTCCTGATTCGTCTAGTTTATTCTTGAATACCCATCTAGTTCCTATGATAGATTTATTAGATGGTTTAGGAACTAGAGACTAGACTTTATTCCTAGTAAATTGATTTAACTCCTCTTGCATAGCTAAAATCTAAGCTTTATCTTGAAGAGCTTCATTAATTTTCTTTGGTTCTAATTCAGAAACAAATCTACACTGGCCTCTCTCCTAAACTTGGATCTAGTTCTCACTCCTTCTGATGTTTCTCCTATGATCAGGTTTTCTGGGTGAGAGGATTTATATCTCCAATCTTTTCTTAAGCTAATATTTTCAAAAATATCTATTACTTTATCAGATGGATCATCTAATGGTGAATCGTCTGGGTTACTATTTAAGGGAACAGATAGAGTTTCATCATCAGAATCATCTCTCTTATCTATATGAGAATCATCATCAAATTTTACATGCATAGATTCTTCAATAGATTTGGAAACAAGATTATAAACTATATAAGCTTTAGATCTAATAGAATAACCTAGGAAAATTCTTAAAATGATCTTAGAATCGAAGTTATCCAAATTTTCTTTTGTATTCAAAATAGTGCATTTGCAACCAAAAGGATGAAAGTAAGAAATATTTGGCTTTCT